>JAPDFK010000160.1:0-103173 GCA_027569635.1 Lasiosphaeriaceae sp. G1095
CCCCCCCCCCCCCCCCCCCCCCCCCCCCCCCCCCCCCCCCCCCCCCCCCCCCCCCCCCCCCCCCCCCCCCCCCCCCCCCCCCCCCCCCCCCCCCCCCCCCCCCCCCCCCCCCCCCCCCCCGCTAATCCTCTTTTGGATAGAACTTTCTTGAAGATTCGCAAAGTGAGAAGATCGCATTGGGAAGCAGCCAAGCAGCCAATACAGACAGACCTACAGCCTTGGGCAAATATTTGCCTGGTTTTTAAATGATGTTCAATCACCAATAATCTCAATATCAGTTACACTTCCCATAAATCTTGAGTGCAAATACCTACCTAGTTTCCTCGTCTATATTTGTGACAGCAAGCCCCACCTTCTTCAGCCAGCTCCCTTTTTCTTTTTCTTTTTTTTGGCCCAAGCGCTGCTTTACGACCCCGAAACATCCGCATATACCTAGGCAAAAGGAAGCCGAATCTCAGACTCTCACCCCAAGAAAAAAGAAAGAAAAAAAAGAAGAAAAAAACCCCCCAGCAAATATGGATCCAAAGCTGAACAGCCTCCTGAAATGGGGCATCGAGAACTCCGTCGCGGGGGCCACCACAAGCAGCGCTGAAACCTCCACCACCAACAACATAACCGCCACACAATTCACATCACGAGCCCCGGCGCCGTACAGCAGCAGCGACAACCCGAACCACCACCCAGATAGCAGCAACGTTGTCCTGACCCCCGAAGAAGCGGCCGGCGTCGCGGCCCCACGAAGCCAACTCAACCCGGCGATCCTGGCAGCACTCTTTGGCGGCCCCTCGGACGCGGAGCTGATGAAAGCCGCCATTACCGTGATCACCTCGCCGACAGTGGCCACTATCTCGGAGGACGGCGCGACGATCGAGAACAAGCTGATTGCGTTCGACAACTTCGAGCAGCTGATTGAGAGCCTGGACAACGCCAACAACCTGGAGAAACTTTCCCTGTGGACACCACTCCTCGGCCTGCTCGAGGACGAGGACGCTGAGATCCGGCGGTACGCGGCGTGGTGCGTGGGGACGGCCGTCCAAAACAACGCGCGCACGCAGGAGCGACTCTTCGCCATGGGCGGGATTCCGCAGCTCGTGGCGCTGGCGACGCGCGAGGGCGAGGGCGAGGCGGTGCGGCGCAAGGCCATCTATGCGCTCAGCAGCGCTGTGCGGAACTACCAGCCTTCCATGGACGTGGCAGTCGAGGAGCTGGTGAAGCACAAGAAGCATGAGGGTGGGAAGGTGGATGCGACGGATATGGATGCCGTGGATGAGGTTATGAATGAGCTGAAGCAGAGTGTTGGTTCTGCTGCTGCTGCTACTGTTACTGATGCAGCAAAGGCAGCATAAACGAAAGACCGGGTGGATTTATATGCATGCATTGACAAGGCGGCGTTTCGGCTAGAAATATGGTAGGTATATGGAACGGGACTGGTTGCAGAGGCATATAGAAAGATACCTAGGCTAGGGATCTATAAAAGGGGGTAAAATGGAACAGTTACATAAAAAGAGTTCAAAAGTTCCGCGGCAAGTATACACTGCCTCGAGAAGAGGACTGGCAGTAGCCAACGCTCTATATATATATGTGTGTGCGTGTGTGATGATGATACAAATAAACATACACAAGGTGATTGGACCTGTAATTATTGTACAATCAAACATGCGGCACCTTTCCGTCGAGTCCTTTTCAGTTCCGGATCTCTCCATAGAACGGGACCCCAAGCGATTGTAGGAGCAACCTGGCTTGTCTATCTGACGTTGCGGTTGTCTTGACAAATATTTTGCAGCCCGGCATCATCTAACGCCGATTGTTAGCAGTGAACAAGTGGAGGGGGATTAATGTCGAGTATTTGTTCACCTTGGCCGGGTACATAGGGTAGTTCACTTCAATCTCGGGGAACAGCTGCATCTCCTCGGGGGTGAAGCCCCAGCCCAGGTTACCAGCGCTGTCTCCCGTGGTGGCTAGCAAGAGTCTGTTAGCGAAACAGCCGAGCAAAAGCTTCCAGCATTTGATTTCTTATTACCGTTAATGCCCTTCCAGTCCTTGATCTTGGGGAAGACAAGGTGGATACAACGGTCCAGAAACTCGTAGGCGGCATTGCCGTAGATGGTGGTCTTGACACTGGCGCGCTGGCCGATTTGGATCCCCCACTGGGCCACGTTGGAGCGGGTCTTTGTGATTTCTGGGGTGTTGCCCGAGAGGGCCAGCAACATGGTACGGGCAACAAGAAGGTGGTCGGGATCCTTGATGGCCTTGGGTACGAAGGTGCTTATTGTGATCTCGGTGATCTCGGGGATGTTGCGGAAGGTAATATCGCGTTCGACGATGGGTAGGACGGGGGCGCCGCGGGGCCCTCGCTTCGCGCGGTTCTTGTGATAGGGCGACGACCCATCCCACTCACGCAGCCGTTCGGCTGCCACTTTTGCTGGCGTTCCCGGGATAACGTGGTTGTAGGCGAGCGTCATCAGGTCGGAGGCGACAGTCGCCTGGAAGGTCTGCTTTAGCCTCGGCAGGTTGAAAGGCCCGGGCACGAAGTCGCGGGCTACGGGGTCGGACGATGCGGGCGACTGGATAGGGTGGAATTCACCACGGTTGTACTTGGGCGGATGGTATTGGTATCTGGGATTGGAGAGAGCTTCATGTCAGCTTCCTTCTAGCTTCCGGCTAGCTAGCCACCTCGCCTTGTCCCCCAACACCAACTAACCTGCTACTTGGAAGACCCAATTTCCTGTCTGCGGCACGCCTCCACGGCCTGAAGGTAGCCTTCTCAGAGTTACTGAGCTGGGGGGTGGCCAGAGCCGAGTCGGACACGAGGTCGTTGAGTTCTGCTTCGGCAGCTTGCGACGACGCGCATCTTCGCGAGCACGTCGGGTACGCTTGGCGTGATAATTGAGAAAGCGGAAGGCTGCGAGCCGATCTCGTCACCTCGCGGAGGGCCGCCATTGCAGTGATCTGCGCGGGAAAGGACAGGGCGGAGGGATTAGCGGCGACGTGGTGATTTCTCGGGCAGAGCTTGGTGCCAGTTCTGCATCTCCAAATCTCCAGATCGCAGCCCGGAAATTTTCTGGGTCTCTAACTCAATCGCAGCAAGCACAGACCATAATTAGGCAAGGGTTAGGGTTGTGGTGATCTTTACATATAGTCACCCCTTTTTCTGTTCAGTTGACCTCTCGGAATAAAACAATCGGGAATTGACAGAGCAAATCCTTAACGAAAATTTACAATGCCTCTCTTTGTGATTGAATAAGCATTCTCAAAGTAAATCAGTCACATGAAGAATCGAGTAGTTTGGCGTTATGACAATTCCAAACTTTATTAAGATATATATAGGTAAAATTTACAGGAGTAAGTAAACAACCAGCTGAGGTATATAAATCATCACAATGCCTATATAACTACACCGCCCACATAGTCTTGCAGCTCTACAATCTCTTCACCACTACCCTGTTGCATACACCAGTAACCTCTTGCTTCCACCACAGAACTGCGAAAGGTCCCCGTTGCAGAGCTTGGCCTGGCAATCGTACGAACTAGTTGCCAGCAAACTGCTACTCGGCACCGCACTGCCACAGTAGCACTCGCCGCCAAACTCGACACCCGACACTATGAAGCCCTTGGAGGTACACTTGGCGGCACACGTCTCGACGGACACGCCGTTGGTTGAGGTCCACGTGAACTTGTTGAGAAGTCTTGCAGTTGAGCTGTCAACATAGCAGCCCTGGAGGATTGCCAGCGCGTTGCCGTTCGTGGTAGCCTGAACGACCCGAGGTTGGACAAATGTGGTGTTACGGTAGACGTTCAGACGGCTCTTGCCGCCGCACATCTCGGCACTGTTACCGCCACATGCCATGTTGCAACCAGTCTGACCGAAAGCGTAGCCGGGGGCGAGGTCAAGACCGCAATAGCACTGTGTCGAGTACTCAACGCCTGCCATTCCGTATCCCCTTGATGAGCAAAATTGCTGGCACATTGATGCCGTCATTGCCGTGTCGGTCACGCTGGTGCCATTGAGAGCTCGCACGGTTGTCGTGTCGTTAGCACAGCCCGCGTAAGCCCACACCCCAGTGGTCGGCGTCGGGACAGCAAGGGACGTTGATAACGAGGAGCTTGTCGTGGCAACTGTGGAAGAGGTGGCTTTGGTACTAGTAGAGCTGCTAGTTGTGACCACAGCTACGCTGGAAGATGTTCTTGAGGAGGTAGAGGTGCTTGAGCTACTTGAAGTCGTAGCTTGGGCAGAAGAGCTCCCGGATGAACTTGATGATGTCGACCTGCTGACGGTGCTGGAACTGCTCGAAGTGGCGACCTGTGCCAGGGAATTTGTCGACGAACTTGAGGACGTTGAGACACGTGTGCTGCTGGAGCTAGTTGACGAACCCGAGGATGTCAAGGGCACCGAAGTGGAGGAACTAGGAGATATGGATGAAGTTGTTGTTGGGAGCGTAGAAGAGGACGTCACTGAAGTAGAGGAGCTCGACGATCTGGTCGTCAATACGAGGGAAACAGTGCTGCTAGATGAGAAAGAGGACGAAGATGACACGCTCGAGGCACTGCTCGACGTGGTGCTAGTCGATGAAGATGCCGTAGACGAAGAGGCACCGGACGACGATGTCGAGCTGGCAGACGCAGTGGCAGCGAGCCCAAACAAAGAGTCAGCCGAGGACGACGAACTCATGCTGCTTGAAGACGACGAAGATGAGGGCAATACCACCATCTTGGCTCCCCAGACTCCGTTGTTCGGATTTGCTGTGCCCACAGAGGATTTCATATAGCACGGGCTGTCCATGCCAGGTTGCCAAGCAAAGGCGACGCAGGTGGCAGTGATCGAGCACGCCTCGACACAAGCGGCATAACTGCTGACGTACTTCATCGTCAAGTCTCCTGCAAAATGATCGATATAGCACTCGAGCAGGAAGGTCTTGTCATTTTGCGAGGTATAAATCACACCATTATCTGTAGGGCAGACAACCGTTGCTTGGGGTGGTGGTGCTGTAGAAGTGCTAGACGACAATGTGGAGGTCGTCGATGTTGTCGACGAAGCAGATACAGCAGTAACCGCCGATGATGATGTTTGCGAGACAGAGGCAGTAGAGGAGCTCGAGACCGCGCTGGCACCCACCTTGTACAAGGATAAGCCATCCGGACCACCGCAAATCTGCAACGGGTTACCAGCGCACACCATATTGCAGCGACCATCGGTTGCGGTCGTAGCACCATCGAGAAGCGAGTTGCCGCAAAAGCATTCCTGCGAGTATTCAAGCCCAAAGTAGGTGTACCCGTCACAGAACGCAGCGCAGGTCTCGGCACTCATCGTGTCACCCTGGCTATTCTTCTCGCTGAGTGTCCGGGCAGCAACGGCATCGGTATGGCAGTCGACGAACGAGTATGTTCCGACCGTCGCTGGATTTGACGGCGTGCCCGTTGCCGCGGCTGAAGTTGTAGTCGAAGTCGAGCTCAGCAACACAGTGGTTGTCGTCAAACTTGAAGTGGATGACGATGATGATAATACAGGGGGGTTCACCACTGTGCCGTTCAGCCCATATACCGAGATACGGCTCGAGCCACCGCAGAGTTCAGTGGGATCACCTCCACAAGTATACGAGCAAGAAGACTCAAGGGCGACGGTGCTGGCAGCGTTGATGCTGTTTCCGCAGAAACACTCCGTGCCATACTCAACACCAAAGTAGGTGAATCCACTGCAGGCTGCCGCACAAGATTCGATGGTTCTCGTAGTGGCTGCTCCCAAAACTTTCCCACTGAGAGCTCGGGCTGCCGTGGTGTCGGTCCGGCACCCCGAATAGACATAATTGCCCACGGTTGGCTTGTATGCAGGCGGTCTAAATTCGGCAGAGAGGGTATTGTTTCCAGGAAAGTAGCCCGTGGTATCATACCACATCAATGCATAGCTGCCAACGCCTCCGCAGAACTGTGTCTTGTCGCCAGGGCAAATGTAGTTGAGGCACAAGTAGTCGTCCACTTTTAAACTGGCGGCAGGGATGTTGCGTCCTACCCAGCATTCGGTAGTGTACTCGGTGGCTGCAAAGGATGCTTTTGATATGACGGCATACTGCTGACAGGCTCCGTTGCTATTGTTTGCAAGGTTGGACATTGTAGTCTCAATACGCGCAGCAGTACTGTCCTTGTAGCAGCCGAGGTACTTGAAGCGTGGCGAGCCATTAGGAAGGGATGGGCCGGTTTGAGCACCCTGAAGCGTTCCGGTGAAGTTTAGGACATGCACACCAAAGATGGGATCGTTGACGTTGAGTGTCCATGCTCCAGAGTAAATCACAGCATCAGAGTTAAGAGCCGCGGAGCCAGGGGTGAAAAACACGGCCGCCACGCCAGCCTTCCCTGGACGGATTACCTGTCCTTCCGAGAAATCCGTGCTCGGGTTGGTGGCACCCAGAACGGAGCCCAAAGGAGGTTTGGACTTGTCGATAATCAGATCTGATCCGCCGACATTGGTGACGCGGATAACCCTATCAGTGGTGGTGAGGCCGGGAGAAGTACCCATGTCGAGCTGGAAAGGGCAAGCCTCGTTGGGATCTGGGCATGGTGGGATGGTAGTCCAGCCTCCCTCGGCAGTGGATATCTCCAGAAGAGCAATGGGCTGGGAGTTTGCCGATCCGGTGAGCACCGTATATGCTATGCCTCCATCAGTCCAAATGGTGAAGGTGGTGTAGAAGTTGCCCAGGGTATTGCAGAGGAACCTCATATGGACAATAATGGACGAGCCACCAGGAATGGTCGAGTTCAGGGGAGGGAGGTCTTCAGTAGTGAAGAAGCCATTAGAGTCCAGCCTGTAAGTTCCATTGACTCCCTGGGTGATGTTCGTGAATTGTGCTCCGGCTGAGGTGGGAGTGTCGATAGTGAACGCATATCCTAGGATTGTCATTGAGATTTTGCCCAGATTCTGGATTACCATGGCACTCTCGGACCCCCCCACGGCAGACGCAGACCCTATCACAAGGGGCTGGAAGTCGATGTTGACAGGGTTGATGGCAGCAAAAGGTGACGAGGTGATGGTGTTCCCCGTCACTGAAAGGGGCTGCTGGGAGGAATAACCGGTGACACTATTCACGGTGACGATGGTGATCGATCCAGACTGGACACCGGGCTGGACGGACGGCGCGCTCGTACTCCCTGAGCGCAGTACGTAGCCTGTTAGATTGAATGTGACCGGAAACGTAAACGATTGACCAGCGTTTAAGACACCCTGAGGAAGACTGGCAAACGAAGCATTGTACAAGACATTGCCGATGGTGATGTTGGCGATCTTGTTGATCTTGATCCGAGCCGTACATGTAACATCAATCGTGCTAGAGGATCCAATTGCCACCTCGCCAAAGTCAAACGGTCCATTGCAATCGAAAGGAAGCTGGACAGGAGAGCCAAAGCCTAAGATGGAGCCCTGGTACGTGGTGGTATAGTACCGTCCATTTCCGAAGACAGGCCGTTGAAACTTGGGAAGGACAGGGGTGGGTGGCAGAGTGATCTTGGTGAGGACGCCATTGTTAGGAACAGCATTGTAAGCCCTGATTCCGTTGTCGGGGTCGCTCAACCACAGAATACCTGTGCCCGGCTGACCGTTGAGTGTTGTGATTGTCGCAGAGCCAGTGCCCACCCTCCCTGTTGACTTGTCAGGCGTTTGACCAGCCAAGCTGAAAGCCGGTTTTCCATTTGAATCGGCGCCAAGAGCATACACATAAGTTGGGGATCCAACGGGTGTCATGTACAAATAACCCCCCTCGAGCGGATATGCGCCAATGTTTGCAAACATGGCTGTGCCTGTCGGGGGCGTGATGGTCTGAATAATAGCATCTCCTCCACCAGGTGCCATTTTGTAGCCTCCGAGGTTGTCTGCGTTTGTGATGTAGCATTGTCCGTTCTTCCCGGCCGTTGCAGCAAGTCGGTTTACTCCACCTCCTCCGAAGGGTAAAATGGACACGCCGCCACCTCCCAAGTCTCGGTCCGTCGAGTCGAGGGCTAGATACGTATAGGGTTCGAAGTAGTCCTGCTGCGTAACAACGCCAGTTATCGGATCTATTGCCATGTTTACGATGCATTCGGACAAGGTATCGAGGTGAATTCTGCCGCTGGCCGAGGACTGCTGGTTAACTGTGGTTTTATAGCCATTCCCGGTGACAAAGAAAAGCCGGCCTGCGTTGTCGGAGGAGAGAATTGCACCACTCTGCCAGATACCGCAGCCACCACCGCCTCCAGTCCAGGTTCCGTCCTGTTTCGGAGAACGGTCTCCGCCATTTGTCGAGTAGCTGGTGACGAAGTCGCCGGTAGACGCCCTCATGCCCACAACCCAGCCCGTGTAGTTGAAGAGATCGCAATGTCCTCCAAACCCGGCATAAACGACGTCGTTGATGAGATTCAGCGCTGTTCTCTGGAGGACACTACCCCCAATGAAGATTCGAGTCTTGTCGTTGTCTGCAGGCATGCCTTCGATATTCGTTGGGAAGCCAGGACGTTCCTGCAGCGTCAAAGCATCGACAGCGTGGAAGCGATAAGCCCCGTTTTGCCACCCTTTCTGGCTATGAGTCCTGTAACCCTTTGACCAAAAGTAAATAGTCTCGGTAACATTGTCGATAACCGGGGTGCCCGTTATGCCAATAGTCCCGCTGATGTCATTGCAGCTGTTCAAGTCGGAGACCATAAAGGGGGGCTCCGCAGGGGACTCGGTGGCCATGTCGCGCATTTTATACAGGGTTCCATTCGCGGCGTCGAGGACGTAGATGCGATTTTGTTCGGAAAAGGCAATTACGACCTGCCTGCCAGTGGCCCTCGGCGTGAAGACCAGGGGTTTTGCAAAGAATTGTTCCCCGATGCCGACCGACGACGGGGGTGGAGTGAAGGACCATATCTGCCCAAACGCTCCGCCAGAGAGAGTCGCGAGATCCATGTTATGGTTGGGAAGATAACCTACGGCGGCGGAGTCTTCACAATGACGTCTACATCAGCAAAGTGCCTAGGCTGAGGGGGCATTGGAAAAAGACACAAGCACTATGAACTCACCCGCCTCCATGAGGGAGTCGGTGGGATGCCATCCCCATGCAACCCTGGAGAGCGCAAGGCTCAAGAAAGAGTGGACGAGACCGAGAGGTCTCATAATGACCGAGAAAGAGGCACAGCGAGGGACTTAAAGAAACACAAAGTCAAACAACAAAAGAATGTGAGGGCATCGAAGAAGATTCGAAGACCCGAAGAGCTATCTGCAAGGCCAGAAAAGAGTGACTGCCAAGAGATGCAAATACGATGCAGCTCTGGAAGAGCACGGAGTCGAAAAAAGAGCCCTTCAATCAATAAGGAGGGATGGGGGAGGTGTGAGGAAGAGGTGGGATGAGAAGAGAGAGGAAACGCCCATAAGGCTGCCAAGCCTGCCATACCATACATAACGGCGGGATCCACGCACGATCCCAAAGGAAAACACAATTCCCCCCCTCGGCCCATAATCGTTAGATTTCAGCCTCAAGATAGGTACTCGTCATAACTTCATGGCCGACAATGGACTGTTTTCTCGAAACCCTTCTCGGTGCACTACTCTAGTAAACTCCAATCGTCCCCCCCACCCCGACATTCATCATGAGAGTTTGGAGGCAAATCCATGGGTGAGGGGGCTCTTTGGCTCGTCTTGGTCGGGAACTCAGGGGCCAGAACAATAATCGGCGAGGCGCGAGGCGACCAAGTAGGTAGCTCAATATTGACGGAGGGCCTGGCTTCTTTTGGAGGCGCGAGAGATTGATGGGGCTAGGCTCGTCGGCGGCACGTGTCCGGCGCGTCCGCCAGGAACGGCATGCATCCTCGAGAGCCAGCGCGGACTTTGCTTTGCGGAGACTCAGGAGAGCGCTATTTTTTTCTTCTTTGCTGCAAGAGGAAATGAGCAATGCTCAATCTGCGTGGCGGCAAGCCTCTAGCGTGGTGGTTGAGGGTCGAAGTCGACAGAGCTGAGAGAGGAGGTTGAACATAAAAGTGGGGTTTGCGCCTCAAGGTCCAGAGCAACAGGGATGTGCCTGCCAAGCTAGGGGGGTCCTCTTTGCGTCTTTCCCCAACTTGGGGGGAAAAGGTACCGGTACTTTTTCAGTATCTTCATCCCTGTCAAGTACCTCTACTTCTCATTCATGGATCCACTTCGGATTGATGTTTTTGGTTCGCTTCTTTTTGTCAGTGATGATGTGTGCAGTTCTCACTTCAAGCATCCCGTGGCAGTGGCCACTCTGGCTGCAAGCTATTTCAAGCGCACTGCAAGAAAAACGCGCCCCGAGGTCAGAGTCGTATTGCTCATATCCGCGACTGCATAATGCGTTTTGAAAAGCACTCGTTGATTCAAGAAAGGAGAATGGCAGTCGCGGTTTGCTGGATGTGAGGCACGATGACGCGGGGTAAATGGGTGAATGCTGGCTGGGTTGATATTTCGTCGTCATGTCGATCATACCCTACGCCGTAAGCCGGCCATAGGGTTTTCGATTCCCAGAGGACTGGGTGAGTCGGGTCGGATGGTCAGGCCTAAAGAGAGTAATAATGAGTGTCGATCCGCGTGTCATTCAAAGCGGGGGAGTGGTCTGTGTCGCATTCACTCTAAATGCAACTCCAGAGTCCAGAATCCAGACGGAGCCTGAGGTCCAGTATCTTCAGCTAATTTTGGCCAAAATGCAAGGTCGCAACTCCATGGGCGGCCTTCAACCCGAGATTTGACGCCTGATGAACAGAGAAACAGGACAAAATGTTCACTGTCTAGATAAGAAAAACCAGAGGATAAAACAGCTCGCCAGCCAGCCCCCGAAGGAGTGTAAGGCTTGTCTGACTGTCTATAGAATCAGATTTCTTGAATGGTCAAATCAAAGGTTTCTATAATTTCTCAATCCATTAAACCCGACGTCGGGGAATTACATCCGTCATAAGAATATTAAGGAAGGCCCTTTTGGGATCAACAACCGCCAACCCTCACCATGACACCAAGCATTATCATCCAGCAACAACTGTAAACCTGAAGGCTGAAGACTGAAAATTCTAGTTGAAGCGGCTGTCTGTTTATTGATCGCCACACTTTCAGACAACCGCCGCTCCCAGCCAAACTTCCTCGCGTAACTCGAGACACCGCAACAAACAAACTCCTTACGCTATGATCACACGTAAGAACCATCCGCGTAGTAGCCGTAGCTCAGACCAATGGTAAACTTGTTGCCGTCCTTGTCAAACTGACCCTTGTTCTTTGCGTACGCAACATCGTAAGGGGTGCCATAGTAGGTGCAAGTGAAGACCCCATTTTCTCCATTTTTATAGAGGACATAGGCGTTGAAGAAGACGCATGCTTGGCCCTTGTTGGTACCGTGTGCGGCGTTGTACGCAGTCTGGGTCTCGCACGACGCCGCGCAGAGGCTGGGGTCGTAAGGGACATTGGCACCAAATGTTTGAGTTCGAAGATAGCCATGATCGATCACAGGCGCCGGTGCGTTGATGCTGGCATTGCCAAATGAGACAGGACCTTCGAAGCAATCCAGACTGGGGGCCGAGGTCTTGATGTACGCATTGGAGCCAGTCACTACAACCTTGAACTTGCCCTGAAACTGGCCAACATTGGTAGCAGTCGAAGCAAGTAGAGGCATGCCGTAGAAGGCGCACTTGATGAGAGTGGCGGACGGAGAAGTGACGAGACCCGGGCAAACATCCTTATCGGGGACCTGGGTGGTCGAGCTGACGATCAAAGGCACGCGCTCGTAGTCTAGGAGTGAGTATCCTGTTAGCATCAAACCGATCGAATCAGGGTGCATATTCTGACATACAAATATTGAAGGCAGTGCATCCGCTCAGGGTGTTACAGAAAGCAGCACACTGGGACGGGTTGTAGCTGCTAAGCTTCGATGAAACATAGGTCAGATAGCTGGGGTCGATGGCGGTGGCCTTCTTGTTGACGAAGCCGGGGACGACGGCATAGCCAGGAGGAACAGCTGCGGCCTTCGCAGCGGCATTGGCAGCGTCGGCAAAAGGCTGGTAGCTTTGAAATGCCTCCGGAGAGTCGGTAGGAGCTGTCACCTGGGGCCCGTTGAAAGTGCGGGTGGTGCAAACCACAACAGCACGCTTGATGTTGGCAGTGATAACAGCCGACGAGTCGGTGACTTGAGCTGCAACTTCGGAGGCAACGGCCGTGGGATTATACAAGGCAACGCTCTCTGGGTCGGCATCACCAACAGCGGGGCCCGCAACACTGCCAGAACCCGCAGAGACGGCGTCTTCATAGTCATCGATGGGGAGATCTTGCCGCTTGACAAGTGGGGACGCGACGGAAAGTCCGTAAAAGAGTGACGAAAGGACAATGGCGGTCCTCATTGCAAATTATGCGCTGCACGAGCAGCGTGAACGAGTGACTGTAGCGAATGAAGGAATGACGACAAAAACAACGAAACAGCTCAACGACGGTGGATGTTGGGCTGGGGGGCGGGAGGCCGACGGTTAACGTGGGTTAGGGGGGGCCAGGGAGGCTTATATTGGGGGGTAGAACGGGGGGCAGTGGACAAGCATTGTGGGAGGACGCCTTGTACTGTAAACATCCAAGCAGCCCGCCGCCTGCTACCTACCTACCTACCTACCTAGGGAAAGATGAAGCACTCCGAAAGTCCCAGGCACCTCCTCTACCTAGGATGTCAGCAACTACGACCTTACAACGAGATGATAGTCCGTTTCATGGTAGAACAGAAGTCTGACAATCCACAGCACTGAGCGGGATATGAGACCTGGTTTGGCTAGAAGCTAAGGAAGGTAAGGTACAGCTAAAACCCCGAGCTAGCAAGTGCGGAATGGGTGGTAGGGCCAGCACATCGTGTGCTTATCAAGGCAAGCTCGATACTGTCTCGACTCTCTTTCCGCTCGTTGGCGGCAGGGAGGACTGGTCAGAGAGTCAGAGACAGCGTAGCATCATCCTACGCGAGTAGGAGGTACCTAATTTGAAAGGAGGGCAAGGAGCTTCTTCCCTTGATAGCCGCCAATGAATCCTACCAGGTATGGATTTAGGAAGCTGGCCTGCTTATCTCAAAATTAAAAATGAGTCCACGGCAAGCTACCATACGGGCGTGCTTCTGATATCAGAAAGCCAAGCTACAGCCACAGCAAATCTCCATTGCTGCATGAGCGTGGTGTTGCCTCGGGGACTCGTCATTCGAAAAAGGAAAAAGAGTTGCTTGCTGTAAGCCACACCGTTGCAACCGTTGCACCCGTCAATGGGCGCTCGCCAATCTTGGACTTGGGATGTCCGCCACCAGGACCCCACTTTAACGTTACCACCCCACTCCAGTTTGTCTTGTTCAAGGCACATGTACATGTATGTGTATGTACATGTACCTCGTCTCACGCGGTACCTTGCAGAAGGAGCTCTCCGCACTTTCCTCACCCTGGCAAGCCTGGCAAGCCTGGGTTTGCCAAGGCTTGGCCCGCCAATATTCCCCTGGGCTAGGCTCCTTCTTCAAGATCCAATGAGAGCGGGCAGCAGTGCGCCATGGCCCATACCTAACCGAAGCAAAGCAAGTGTTCCCATTCTTGGCGCCGTGATGGCAAAGCGCTCGTTAGGTCCCAGGCATATCGAGCCGAGCATAAAATTGCCATGCCAGATGTGCATACACAGTAGTGTAGGGGTCCCAAGCCTCCTTACATACACTAAGGGAAGGGGAGTGGCCTCCCTCTGAAGGAGGGGCGTGACGTCCAGTGACGTGAGGCTCTGTCAAGCGCACTCCAGTCTCCCGCTGACCTTGGCCGCGTTTGAAGAATCTTGATCACTGATAAGGCTGCGACCTCGGAGTTGCTGAACCCTCACGGTTGCCAGCCATAGCGTTCAGTCTTTTTTTTTTTATACTCTTTCTACTGAACCGTGCAAGTAGGAGACTTGTCAAAGGTTGTGAAAACGCCATGGCCGACATTACGGGAATCATATCATCGTATGGTTCGGAGCCCCAAGATAATGACTTCGGTTCTCGCTGGGACGCCAGTCCCCCCGGCTCCGTCTATGCAACTTCCAGGCAGTCAATGACAACCATTCCCAGGCCAACAAAAAGAAAATTCAAGAGTTATCGGTTGAGAGGGGCATATGAGAAGCCATGGCTCACTGACCCTGCCATGAGAAAAACGCGGTGGAACAACTGGATCGTCGTTGGTTTCGTGCTTCTTGGCTTTATCGGCGCCGCTCTCATCTGCTTCTTTAGTGTTCGCCAGTATCAAACGGGCCCAGTAAGTTGACCACGCTTCCCCAACTGAGAGCAGGGCTAACACGGCCACAGTTGTGCTTAATATTCGAAGACAACTTCAAGACATTAGATACAAGTGTTTGGCAGCACGAGGTCACGGTTTGTGTTGCCCATCAACCCAAGCAATGCTAGAGTGCCGGTTACTCATGTGTCTTTTTTCCTTTTAGTTGGACGGATTTGGCACGGGGTCCTTTGACTGGACCACCAATGAGCCCTCAAACTCTTACGTCGACAAGGATGGTCTTCACATTGTCCCGACATTAACCAACGAGACAACACACATCTCTAATGACCAACTCTACAACGATTATACCCTCGACCTCACAGAGGACGGGACCTGCACATCCAAAAGCAAGTCCGCATGCTCTGTGACTTCTGACCCAAAAGCAGGGACCATGATTCCCCCAATACGCTCAGCCCGACTGGTCACCAAGGGAACCAAATCTCTCAAATATGGTCGAGTCGAGGTTGTTGCAAAGCTGCCACGTGGAGATTGGCTATGGCCAGCCATTTGCAAGTATTATTCTGGTCCCTAGTATTCCGCCTCTTCTAACGTCATCGTAGGGATGATGCCAGAAGACTCTGCCTACGGCGTGTGGCCAAGGAGCGGAGAAATTGACATCATGGAGAGCCGAGGAAACAGCCATGAGTATACGCCTGGAGGACGAGATCTCTACTACGGAGCTCTGCACTGGGGTGAGTTATTCTTGCTTCAGCTCTCCGCCTCGACTGCAGGATGCTAAACCAAATCTCCAGGTCCGTCATCCGCAACCGATGCCTACTGGCGCACAACGGCTGCAAAGGCTCTTAGACGAGGCGACTTTTCCGATAGCTTCCACACTTTTGGTTTGGAGTGGGACGAGAGTTACATGTACTTCTATCTCAACAACCGCCTCACGCAGATCCTGTTTGTGGGTTTCTCGTCGGGTGAAGACCTCTTCCGAAAGGGTGACTTCGCCAGGATGGAAGAGAATGCGACAATCATCACCAACCCCTGGGCAAAGTCCACCTCGACGACAGGAAATGCGCCTTTTGACCAGCCATTCCATCTGATCCTGAATGTTGCCGTCGGGAGCAAGATCGGCTGGTTTCCGTGAGTTTCTGACCCCCCTATCCCGCAGCATCCAATGGAGAGACTAACATCTGGACACAGTGATAACCAAGGGAACAAGCCGTGGCTTGACAGCTCCACAAACGCTCAATGGACCTTTTGGTCAGCTGCTGATAAATGGCTCCCGACCTGGGGAGAAGGCGATACGAGAGGCATGACGGTGCGATCAGTCAAGATGTGGCGCAAAGGCACCTGCTAAAACTGCATCAATTCTTTTTTTGTTTCACGAAGTTTTTAGACTTTATCGTCATTCTTAAGGTTATTTGCGGGCTATTTCACGCCTTGGTGTTACAATACGATAGATGATGGGCTGGAGTCGTTCTGGATAAATAACGGCGAGATACCGCATTTTGAGGAGTTTTATACTGGGAGATTCTTGGAGTTCATTTTATTATTAGACATCTTTATCAGGAGAAGTCGCATACTACTACTGCTGCAGGATTATAGAAAAGCTTCCAAAAGTCAAGAACTGATTTAATGACTGTGTTGTATGGACACATGTCTCGGTCTATCTGCCTGGTATTATTGTGCCAGCAGACTGCAAGAAATCTAGTGAAAGCTCAAACAACCTTTCTTCCCACGTCCTGCAGAGGGAGTTTATTTCATCACGATCGGCTTGCATCAGATCTGAAATATTGATGACGGCCGTTGAGAACGGGTGTGTTAAAGTCTAAAGATCTCTTGCAGACGCCACAAGTTGGAACGGATAGACCACTGGCTTTATTTTGATTTAGTCATAAATTTCATCCAACAGCGTAAGATGATGTCGCTATCACTTGTGCCTCAAAACGCAAATACAACATCACTTACGGCCATCACATGTGTTCGTTCAGCAATGAAGAAACCAGTTTTCACCGCAACTTTGACGGGCCACATCCCATTTTTCATTTCATGTGCCATCATCATACATTTCGGGGCAACGCTGATGCCCATGCCTGCCATTTCCATGTTCGATTCACCCTCGCCTCAGGCCTGCATCTGCGTGTTCTTTACCTGCTTCCACCTACCCATGGATTCGTGAGCAATATTGACACCTTTGCCCCTGCTTATTATGCTCGACTATGGGATGATCATGTATGTACGGACGGAATATCGAGTCTTGATGCTACCTCGTTTCTATTTCATCCGCAAAGATTTCGAAAAATGTTTCCCAATCCAGGCCTTCAAGTGAGTAGAGTTTGTTTTCCAGACAGGGGACGACCTCATCATGTCATGCAAAACAGTAAACCTGGCCGTACCGCGCTTGAACGCGGGCTCGCTCAGCCCTTTCTTGGCATGCAGTCTAGCCAAAAAAAAAAAAAAAATGCCTGCGTCGTCTGTCCTTCTTTTCTTGTACATGGACATGTACGAGTGCACGAAGTTGGCGCAATACGAACTTGGGTACATACACAACGGGAAAAAGGTCTTTTATTTTTATTTTTATTTTTTTAACATCGACGTCGAACTCAATCCCAAAGATCTCCTTACCTAGGTAGGTAGGTAGGTACCTGGGTTTCGATCTCGAGCACTCTATCGTCAAACGGGAGCCACTCAACCCGCCAAGGCCCAAGACTGGACTGTTCTGGTTTTTGGGACCGTCAGCAATAATCCTAGGCGCAAATCGAGCCGTCCAACGTCAGGACTCAAAAGTCAACAAAAAGGGGGTCCGGCATCGTGCGTGGTTGGCTGACCATGGGATGGCTTCTACGCTAGCGAGAATTTTGGCGATCAAAGTCACTGTACTGACAGTATACGTACCAGTACCGCTTGGCAGGAACGTCCCTGAGCGTCCCATTGCCTCCCCATCCTGTCACATACTGTGCGCCCTGTCCCGGTGTTTCCGGCCAATCACCCCTGGCCCTCCTCAGAAGTACCGCTACTTTTGGCGTGACCACCGCACTCCTCTCCACAAACAACCCAATCACTCGCCCATATCCTTGAACACACCCTGCACAAAGCTCATGGCGTCCGAAAAGGGAAAGGTATTTCCAAACTAGGGACACAGATCCTGCTTAATAAAACTGGAGAGACGAGAGAGGCATGAGAATCACAGCAATGACTCCAACCTCGATTGTTTTCTGGCTATAACTGTGCGACTGACTGGCAGAGTCAGTGTCGGTGAAAGAAGTTGCAGGCTCTGTAGCTCTAATTCTAAACAGTATTGAAACGAAGAGTAGCTCGCTAGGACTGGTAACACTCGAAGTACTTATTACGGATACCGATTGCTCAAGCAACCTTGGGAGCATTGACGCTTTGTGATCCACGCCGCGTTCAGCTCACCTCACTGGCAGTCTGGCAGGTTCCATGCCGCGCTGCTCAGGGGGCCAGAGCCGTCCCTCCTGGTACTTGCCAGGGGCCTGACGAGACTCGTGAGAGAATTACAGCGCCCCCAGTGTGTTTTCCTGGCCCTGTTTCTGTCCTCTGGAGGGTGGGTCCCCACCCCAGTAGCTGTGCAGCATGGATCCTCAGCATGGTGGAGCAATATTTACTCTGCAGGCACCATGTCATGACCGCCGCCAGTCCCGCTGTTGAGTCTTGGGAAGTTGGGATGCCTGAAAAGCGGAGGGACGTCGAGGCCCTGAGGGCGCAAACTCCGTGACCCGTCCGTATAACTACAGTATTAGTACTCACTTGGACTGCCACTGGACTAGGGCTCCCCCCGCCCCCGTTCTCGCCCCTCCTCTCCCTAGCCGGGAGTGCCCTATCAAACAGACGCAGAGCCTCGAGCTTGCCCACCCTTCGAATAAACCCACTACCCAACTCTCACTTCTCCAACTCTAACCCACCCCACGATTGTGCTGGCTTGGGGGATCCAATTCGAGCTCTTCGTCGTCATTCCTTTTCTCTAAGAAGCCATCACCACTTTCATTACGGTCAATGACCTCTCCATTCGCTCAAATATTGTTTCTAGTCGCTCTTTAACTTGCTTGACCCAATTGTTTTCATTTATTTTCATATACTCGAGGTTGTCAACGACGAGACATGTCGTCCCGCAACGGGAATGGGAGTGGCAAGGACTTCCCCCTTCGCCCTCTTCATCTCCAGCGGAACAACGAATCACGACCCTCCTCGCCAGCGACGGCAGACTTTGCTTCACTACGGCCTGGCAACTATCCCAGCTCACAGCCCGGTACGCCGCGGCCAAGTTCGCCCGCGCAATCGCAATTTCCATCCTCTTCAAACTCCTTATATAAACAGAGTGCCGCAGCAAGTAGCGCTATCTCCGTCACTTCTACCACCTCCGGTGCATCCACGAGGACATACAATGACGAGTTTCGGTTTAAAACAGTGCGTGCCCGCAACGAGTGCCCCCAGCCAGCCTCAAAAGGCCTGCGGAACTAACGAGCCCCCAGATGATAAAGTACCTTAATAAGCAGATAGTATCAAACAGCTGGATACCCCCCGATTCCGAGAGAAGATATCAAGATGGGTTTGGCGTGCTCTACAGGAGGTCGCGGGGGCACTATGTCTCCTTTCCCGAGGACATCTCTCCCCAGCTCCGCGACTGCGTCCAACGACTCAACTTAGTCATTGCTTTCACTATGAAGCCCGAGATGCTCGACGGAATTCTCCAGTCCCTCTCTCCAGGTCAGACAGAGCTACGGTTTATGGACAGTTCGCAACTTCAAATCAGCGAATCTCTCGACACCATGGCGTCGTCCAATGTGAAGAAGTTCCAGTATGCCTGCTTGGTCAGGCTTGAGGGGATACTCCTGGTGTGGCATGACGACTTGCAGCAGATTATTCCGACGGCAACGAAGTTGGAAGAAAAGCTTTTAGCCCTGATCTGGGGAACTGGGTCGCTGCCATTCGGGCTTATCCAACCTGCCTCCCTCCAAACACCGTCCCTCTACTCGTCAAACACGTCAATATATAACGGCGGAGCGGGGGAAAAGTCGATGGACACCGGTCTCCTTGGCGCCTTTCCCAACAACAGCAGCGAGGCTTTGGAGAAGGACGAGTCGATGGATGCTCTCGAGTCGCTCAAGCGTCCGGTCAAGCGAACCAGCGCCATCTTCGTTGGCATGGCCATGTGTCTGGCCGTCATTCTCCTTTTTGGCACCTTCATCTCGCAACTTCTCATCCAAGTCGTCATGGACGGGTCTTACACGAGGCTAGCCCTGATTGTTTGTGTGCCGTTCCTCTTCTGCGTCAGCCTGTTCTTCTTCCAGGTCATCTTTTCCAATATTTTTCAGATCGTTGGCCCTATCGGTGGCCAGACGACCAACTCGAGATTCTACTCGCCAATTAAACCGAGCCTCCGCCGTGCGTACATGGACGGCTTTACTCCGCCACACATGACAATTCAGATGCCCGTCTACAAGGAGGGCATGGAGTCGGTCATCATCCCCACGGTGCGCAGTTTGCAAGCCGCCATCTCTTACTACGAGTCTCACGGCGGGTCGGCTTCGATCTTCATCAACGACGACGGCCTACGCGTTATCTCGGAGGAGGAGGCACAGAGGCGTATCGATTTCTACCACGATAACCACATGGGCTGGGTGGCGCGCCCAAAACACGGCCAGGACGGGTTTCAACGGAAGGGCAAGTTCAAAAAGGCGTCCAACATGAACTTTGCCCTCAACATTTCGCAAAAGGTTGAACAGTACCTCCAGGAGATGGTTGATGCCAAGTCCGCTGCCGAGGGCACCGATGTGATCGACGAGCAGGAGGAAGAGGACATGTACCAGCTTGCGCTCACCCGCGTGCTGAAGGAGAACCCCAAGGCCCAGGCCGCTGGAAATATCAGGATGGGCGAGTATATCCTGATTGTCGATTCGGACACTCGAGTTCCAGTAGACTGCCTCCTCTACGGCGCCGCCGAGATGTTTTTGTCTCCAGAGGTCGCCATCATTCAGCACTCGACAGGCGTTATGCAGGTCACAGGCGATTACTTTGAGAACGGAATCACTTTTTTCACGAACATGGTGTATACGGCCATTCGATTTTCTATTGGGTCTGGAGAGGTTGCGCCGTTTGTGGGACATAATGCTTTTCTGAGGTGGCAAGGTAAGTAGAAAGGTTTATGATCCCTGGTAGTTGAATCAAGTGTAGCTGACCGCCATATCTTTGGTAGCTGTTCAAGACGTTGGCGTAGTAGAGCCAGATGGTTATATCGCGTATTGGTCTGAAAGTCACGTCTCGGAGGATTTTGATATCGCCCTGCGTCTGCAGATCAAAGGCAGCATGGTGCGGATTGCTAGCTACCATGGGGATGGATTCCAGGAGGGTGTCTCACTGACCATTTATGACGAAATTGCTCGCTGGCAAAAGTGAGTTGTTCAACCAGCCTCTCTCGGCAGTTTGATATGTTGCTAACCGACTCCCTTTTCTCCTCTAGATATGCATATGGCGTCAGTGAAATGATCTTCCATCCTCTCCATCGCTGGGTCATAAAAGGTCCCTTTACACCACTTTTCTACACATTCCTCGGCTCAAACATTATGTACTCGTCCAAGATCTCCATTTTCGCGTACATGTGTTCCTGTAAGTTAACTCCTTATAATTTTCCACCTCAACCTCATGCTTACCCCCCCACCCCCTTAGACTTTGCCCTCGCCTCTGCCCTCCTGCTCACCCTCCTCAACTACTTCCTGGTCGGCTGGTTTGCCGACTCGCTCGATCACGCCTACATGTCGTCATGGCAGGTCTTCGTCTCGCTAATCGCTGTCTTCAATGTCATGGGCCACATCGCTCTCGCTACCCTCCGCTACCGCAACGGCGAGCGCTCCCTATTCGGCTCGCTCCTAGAGAATTTCAAGTGGACGCCCATGCTGACCGTTTTCTTTGGGGGTCTATCCTTCCACGTCAGCGGCGCCCTGCTGGCGCATCTGTTCCACGTCGACATGCAGTGGGGTGCTACTAGTAAGGAGAAGGAAAACTCAAACTTTTTCGCCGAGATTCCCAAGATCCTAAAGACATTCAAGTACATGTACATCTTTGTCATTATATTGGCCGCCGGCATGATATATTTGGGAAAGTATGCGCCGAGGGGGTGGCTGATCACCGATTTTACGGCCATCGTGCCTCTTGCCATCAACTTGGTTAGCCATGCCCTCACGCCGCTGGTTTTGAACCCCAGTTTGATGGTGTTTAACTACTAGACTGGGCGGACTTTTCTTCTTTTTATAGCATTGTTTACATTGCGTCGCGTTTGTTTTGTTGCTTTTTACTTCCATATATTCATGTGGTTAGAACATTGGGGGTATTTTTGTTTATGAGCGAGCGAGCGAGCAAGCGCGCAAAGGGACTGATCAATGACTATGTGACGAAAAGATTTCATTGAGGGCTAAACTGGCTGCGGACAATTTCATCTCTTAAAGGTGTAGAATGTTTTTTTTTTTTTTTTGGGGGGGGGGGGGGAATATGGATCATGGGCGTCAAGAATCTAGAACGAGCAAATGGGTTGGAGATTAAATTACGATAGGGAAGTTGGGAGAGGGGGAGGGGAGGGGAGGGGAGGGGAGATGTGTGTGAAGGATAGGAAAGAAGAATACCTAGAGGATGTAGTGAAAGAGCATTAATGGATAATCTATATTTGTTCACCTACAGGTTCTTCGGATAAACTTGGGAGTACCAACTACGTAGCTATTGCTTACCTTCAATTTAGGCACTTCAACGATGTTGTGAAGCACTCACTCATAGTACCCGATCCGAATTCGAGGCATTACAGAACAACCAGAGCCAAAAAATTCAAATATAGATATATATATTGGGCAGTCGTCATACCTCTTTTAGGATGCGCCCAACTGACTTATATAACTTGCAGACCACAAAACTGGGTATAAATCAGTGGAAAAAAAAAAATGGAAAAAACTACTCACAAATCGTCGTCCTCGGCCTTGCCGGCAGCACGGAGCTTCCCTTTTGGCGCCTTGCTACCCTTGAAATGCTTCTTTCCCGTCATCAGCTGAACCTCCTTCACATCAATCCCGTTCTCAATGGCAATCATCTCCCTCATCTTGCGGCCGCTCATGTGCTTCCCTGATGGCACACCCGTCGTTTCCGCGCCTTGCTCCGAGTACTTGTGTTGAAAGGGCATCTTGAGATGGCCGCCCTTTGAGGCGCCGGGCTTGAAGAACTTCTTGTCGAGCCTCTTGGACTTGGCACCCTGGGGAAGCTGGATGAAACCCTCCAACAGCGCGGCATCGTCGTCCGACTCGTTATCCTCCTTGGCTTCGGCCTGGGCCTTCTCGGCTTTAGCAACTGCTTCCTCCGCGGCCAGCACCGCGGACCAAGCAGCCCGTCGGCTCTCGGGGAGATGAGCCATGTCATAGAGCTCCTTGTTGAACTCTGTCTCATCGATACCTTCGACGGGTGGGGGCATGCAGTACAGAAGTCGACCCTTCACATAATCTTTAAGGATGTATCTCGCAGCTCTGGACTGGTCAGGCATGCCGAATCCCTGTGTCAAGTAGCCTCTGTGGCGGGCGTACGAGCTAAGCAGCTCCTCGGCGGTGGGAACTCCTGTGCCGCCTTCCTCAATCGGCCGTGTGCGGATTTTGATCGTATACACAGTCTCGAGAAACTTCTGCGGGATCCTCCGGGCTACCAAACTGGCGGGCCCGGTGAACTCACGCAGCTGATCAATGGGAAGCACACCGTTGCAAACAAGTTCGGCCTTGGTGCTCGCAAAGTTGGGGAATACAAGACCCGGGCAATCGCAAAGAACGACCTTTTCGCTCAAGTGGATAGTCTGGAAGTGCTTGGTCTTGCCAGGTGTTGCCGAAACGGACACCTTCTTGGCGCCGATGAGGGCGTTGATCGTTGACGACTTTCCGACATTGGGATATCCAACCAAGCCAACCTTGAGCTTATGATCCGGGCCTAGATTAAGGAGTTAGAATCCGATACATAATGCACGCAAAACGAGGTGGTCGATTTGAACTCACCCGCGTCCTTTGGAGCGTATTGGAGGAACAAATCTTCCAACTCATCAACCGTGCGAATCCGCGTATCCTCAGACTCTGCTTCCTCGTCATCTTCTGCGTCGTCACTGCTTTCCGCGCTCTCCTCGCTTGACTCATCCTCTTCGTCTTGCGAAGGAGCAGCATTCTTTTTCTGAACAATATCCACCCTATGAGGTGGAGCTTCTTCTGCAATCTTTTTAGCACTCTCGCCAGCCATCTCTGCCTGCTCCTCTGCCTCGATTAACTCCTTGGCCAGACTCGCCGAGAAGAAAGTGTAAGCAATGTTCTCGCCCTTGAGGTACTTTGCCCAAATCTTTCTCTGCTTGTACGTCATCATGTCGGCCTTGTTGATAAGCAGCAAGTTCTCCTTATCGGGGTCGACATCCTTGACATATTGCTCCAGCCCTTCGGACCGGAACATGAGGGGGTTTCTGGCGTCGACAATCTGAACCACCACGTCGGAGCGCTCAATCACTCGCCACAGCTGCCTCCACACCTCGAGATTTCGCTCAAACGGCGTCATCAGCAGATCCTGGATCTCTTGGAGCTCCGCAAGCCCTCTCCGCCACTCCAGAAAGCTCTCGCGCTCCAGACGACCAAGCTCCTCGGGCGTGGTGGAGGAATCCCAGTGCGGCCTCCTCGGTACACCCAGTTTGTCCTTGTGCTGCTGATGCTTTGAGTGCACGACCTGCTCCTCCTCCGAGGACAGCAAGTAGGGGTTCCGTTGATCCATGTGGATAATCTTGACGTTGCTCATCTTCTCGGCGGTGAAATCGGTGCCGGCCAGCTCGGCTGTGGCCAGGAACTCGTCGAGCGCGCCTTGCTCTGTGACCGACCGCATCTTGACCCATGACGCCTCGGGCCTGTCGTTGGTGATGTACTGCTCGCCGGTCTCATGGTGAATCCGGACAACGGCGGATGTCTTCTTGCGGTCGGAGCCTTTTCCCTTGCCGAACCGGTCGTTCATAAGGGTGTTGCCCAACCCCAAGGAGCTTTTGGACTTTGCTTGCGGCATCGTGAATGAGGTACCCGCTTTCTGCGATCCTTCTTTTTTTTTTTTTTTTGTATTGTTCGAATAGCACGTAATAACGGTGCCCTTTTTTGGTGTTCAGGGTACTTTGCTATCAGGCAAAGATGGGACGTTAAGTCGGTCGAGTAGTTGGTTATGTAGGTGGGATGCACGGATTCCGGCCTCACTGTTGCTGATAAATGGAGGGGCAAATTTGGACCGACTCTAGGGCAGGATGGGAGCGAAGAAAAGACTCCGACAAATCTACCAAGGCTTTAACACCTATTAGTAGTTTCAGAAAATGCTACACTCCCAACTACTTTTTCCCTATCTGTAAAATTGGGATACAAGTAGTAAGCATGTCTTTCTATTATTTGATACCCCGTAAAACTACTAAGGTTTTCTTGTAGATATTCTGGAGTATATCAACCTCGGCAAGCTGTTTGTATATTAGTACTCCTTATGGGATCGCCAAAATTTCATCACTGCCCGATAAGATAAGATTTTTACCCCACCAAAATTTTGTCCTGGCTGTGGGTGACTCCATTGCGACCACTCCGCATTCCAATACCTTCCGTGGGCATCAGATCTTGGCTTCATAAATCATATACTGCAAGAAACCGGCCACTTTATTTGAAGTTGCTGGAAAACATTTCCTGCTAAATTTTGTCCAAGATGCCGCGCGGAAAGTGGATGTAAGTAGCGCCCCATAGCACACGCCAGGCTCTCCCCTCCATGAGATTTTTGTCTAACAAGTCCTCCCTCAGTGACAAGAAGACGGCGACGCACTTCACCCTAGTGCACCGGCCGCAAAATGACCCCCTCATCCATGATGAATCTGCGCCGTCGATGGTGCTGAACCCGGTTCAGCGCCCCAATGCGATCAAATCCAAGGCCCTTGATGACCTCGCCTCCGAGCTGGGCTCCGAAGCAGAGCTCATCCGCGACAACGAGGGCGAGGCCGCCAACTACGGCGTGTACTACGACGACACCGAGTATGACTACATGCAGCATCTCCGCGACATTGGCCAAGGCTCTGGGGACGCCATCTTCGTCGAGGCGAACCCGGTGACGAACAAGGGGAAAGCGAAGCAGCAGCCCCTCGAGGAGGCGTTGCGCAAGCTCGACTTCCAGAACAGCTCCGAGGACTTACTCGACCAGGACATCCTCCCCAACAAAAATCTCGAACGAATCACATACCAGGCACAACAGGATGTGCCAGACGCTATTGCTGGCTTCCAGCCAGACATGGACCCGCGCTTGCGGGAGGTGCTGGAAGCTCTGGAGGACGACGCCTACGTAGACGACGACGAGGAAATTTTCCAGGAGCTCGCCAAGGACGCACAGCCGCTGGACCAGTCGGAATTTGAGGACGAGGATGAGGGTTGGGAATCCGACCGCACGGCTAAACCGAACCAGGAATTCAGAGATGAGGAGGTTGCGCCCCAGCTTGTGGACGCCGAGGGCAACCCGCTACCACCACAGGAGGGCCCCTCAGAAGATTGGCTCGAGGATTTCAAGAAGTTCAAAAATGACCAGAAGGCGGAGAAGAAGCCCCGAGCGGCGGCGCCGGCACGGTCTGAGATGCAGTCATCCATTTGGACTACGACTACGAACGGCGGCCAACGGAAGAAGAGAGCCGGCGCCATGACAAACCCGTCAAACTATTCCATGACATCCTCCTCCCTCTTCCGCACAGAGCAGCTGGGAATATTAGATGCTCGATTTGAGAAGATCGACGAGGACTACAATGGCGATATGGACGACTTGGGCTCAGTATCAGGGATATCGGCCGTGTCAGCCGTGTCGAGTGTGACGGGGCCTTTGCGGGCAGACTTCGATGGCTTGTTGGACGAGTTCCTGGATGGCTACTCAATGCACGGAAAGAAGAGAATGAAGAAAGGGAAATGGGGCAACGGCATCGAGCAACTGGACGAGATCAGGAAAGGGCTCGGGCCTGCAAAACTCCGCCCTTCTGCTCCGTAAACTAGATCCGGATGGCGACCATTTTACTATAATTATACTCGCGGGCCACAGGCATGAACTGAAAAGACTGATGTGGGGATTTTAGGCCAATTCCATCATAGTAACCCAAAAGCTTTTGACATGAATTCTTTCTTTCGGCGTTGCTTTTAATCCAGCTCTGGGGTTCCTACTTACAGTCAGCCTTTTTAGCGGATATGTTTGTGCTCCTCCTGTGAATGAGGTACAGTTGGGGAGTCGATGAGGTGATGCATTATAGTCGTGCCATGGCGGCATCTGCTAGACCTACCTAGTATGAGAGCATATCTTGAAGCTTCTCCCTCTTCGCTTGGCTGAAACCAATGCCATTCAGATATCCGTCAAGGCCTCCATACCTGGAATCGAGGTGTTCAGCCGTCCGCCGAATCAGCACCTTGGATGTCTCTCCAAACTCGGCAGTCAACCCGATCTGTCTGATCTCCGCTAGTCTAGACTCTTTCTCTGGCAGCAGATACTTGTCCGTGAGACGGTAGTCGAAATCAATGGCCTCTCGGGAAACGCCAAGGATCATCAGAGTAAGAGTGATGATGACCCCTGTGCGGTCTTTGCCTTGGGTGCAGTGGATGAGAGCGGGCAGTGTTGTGGGTTCAAGGAAAGACTCTAGTGTCTATTTGATCGTCTCAAATTCCGGTATTAACTATTGCACTTCCTGGAAACGGCGTAACACTTTATCCTAAAGGGGCTGGTAGCTAACTCACCTCTGCGATCTCAGGGCCCGAATTATCCAACGTGTCCAGCCCGAGTCCAACCAAACCCCGCGGGAGCATAACTTCGCGGCCGAGGATGGATATGGCTTGCATGCGGAAGCCAAAGACGAAGAGGAATAGGAACTTGCTAGTGACACGACACACGGACACACAGGTACCACGGGTTACCTTGCAAAATTCAATTTAAAGGGTGTAATTGATTTGATGCAGTGTACTTGCAAGTAACGCTTCCAGGTGGCGAAAAGGGGGGTAGATGGGGAATGTTGGTGTGACCTTGGGGGATAAAGAGATACAAAAACTTACATGAAACTCCACCAAGACAGCTGGCTCAGCAGGAACCACTCGAATCGTCGCCCCGTCAGCTTGATCTCCAGGTAACGGAGCCCCGGAATCTGAGCGGGCTCCGAGAGGGCGGCATTGCTTTCGGCGGATGGCAATGCTAGCAGGTCTGCTTGTCGTTTCTTAGCAGCATTGATATGCTCCGTTCTGTATGGTCCCCCTTTCGTGTTAGGAGGCTAGTCTTTTCGGAGTCGGAGCTCAGGGTATGATATGTACGCTGTCCGTAGGTCGATGATAGTGCGGATTCCAAACTCATCTTTCAGCCGGCTTCTGTCGAGTACTGAGGCGTCATCTGGTCGGGCAGACCGGAATAAGAGGCCTTCTCGGACAATTCTAGGTGTATCTCATAAGCTAAAGATGCCTTCATGAGAATGAATATTAGACTAGGTAGATAATGTTTTTGTTACTTTTTGCCAAGAAACTCATTGACGGTCTTTCCAACATCTCGAAAATTCAAGATATTCTCAAAACTGCCTGGATTGGTCCAAAAATGAGGAGGATGATGAGTGGCATTATCGTTCGACGCCATGCCTGGAAAGCCAAGCTACGTTTCAACTCGGTAAAGAATCGTTTCAACAGGTCCAGTTTAGCTAGTCATGTGAACACGCTCAATCATTGGGCATGCGTTGGCGTTGCAGTCCCGGTCACGAGTCAGAAGAGAAGAGTGCGACAGGTCGAGCAGGGGAAATTGGCAACACAGAGAGAGATGGCGTTCGACAGCTAGGATCTTCATAACCTTACTTTTGGCAGGCGGATGGATAGGTAGGCATGCCAGGGGTTCAAGTGGGGCTCATGACGGTGCTCAACAGTCCCAAGTCACTTTATGGGGACGGACCCAAGACCTGTGATGAAATGCCTAAACCTGCCTGCGCTGAAGCGGGTGTATACTATAGAGTAAGGGAGAAGATGAGTGGGGAATACTTAATATTTTGCAAGAGCACAACCTCATGGGAATATTCTTAAAAGTAGGACACTGGTGCCTTGTTGGTCCCAAGATGGTCTGCTCAAAAAGTTCAGCTGTGACGGAAAACCGCCCACAATCCAGATGGCGCCAAATGGATAGGCGCATGGCCTGTGCTGAGCTGAGTTGCAGGGATCAGCAGATGGCGGGCAAGGGCGGGGTCCCCCCAACTGCCCACCGCACGTACCGGGTCTCTACTGTCCAGTCGTATTCAGTGCATTAGCTAACGAGGGACAATGACGTCGGTGCTAGGATGACGATGCTTTGTGGGAAGGCATCATTGTGCGCCGTTGTCTCCCCTCAAACCAAAAGACCCTTCGAGGCATCTATAATGTCGCCTAACTCCGCCTCGACTTCCGCAGACAATTGGGACCTATTGATCTGGCCCTTATCGTTTTGTCTTTGCGCACATCACACACTTCATAGGTAGCCCGGCCATCTTTTCCGTCCGCAACTCCAACTTCATCCTTCGTCCAGTGTCCACCTTTCTTAGACCCGAGACTGGACCCCTCACCTACCAAGGTGCTTTCGCCTGCTTTATTATCACTCACATTATCACTCACTTGCATTACCTCGTGCGTAAGCCCAGCCCAGCCCAGCCCAGCCTCTACCGTCTCTCCGCCAGTCTCTTTTTTTCAACGAGGCCATTGTGGGATTCAAGGTGCGCGCATATGTTCGCCTGACCCCCAAGTCGTCGCCCGAGTGTATAATATCATATATCTTCCCTATACCCTGCTATTATCGCATCTCAACGTACACATCAGTATCACCCTGAGTATTTCCTGCATTTCCATTGCAGCGACTACTGCTGCATTACCACGTCTTAACAAGGACGGGGCCTGACGACATAATATACTGGATAGCCCCACCATCCCGCAGCTCCAACAAACCTCTCTTTCCCAGATCAATCGACAATGGGGCCGGGCTCGCTTACGCAGACCGCGCATTCCAATGGAGGCTCAAACCGTCTGGGCAGGCTCAGATACGCAAATGCTGAGGACCTTCCTAGCTTTCCCTCCAGCGGATTAAAGAAGGACGGTGCAGCCGCGAGTGCCGCTGCCTCTCTTGGCTGGGCAAACAGCAAAGCGCCTGAGAACTTGAAGCACGACACCACTTCATCCTCAGCGTCCGCGGCTGCCCTATTGGCAAATGACAACAAGATGACTCCCGCACGGGAACGCGATCTTCATCATGTCCAACGCAGTTCTGCCGGGTCCCAAGCTGCCGTGCTCGCTGCCGGCTCTGCCCAACGCCACCAGCACCGATTGTCCGAACCACCTTCTCTGTGGGGGAGCTCTGCTGCAAATTTGGCCTTCAAGGCAAACAAAACCCCTCCGCCGCCTACTGACAACCCGGCCTTGGCTCGAAGCGGCTCCATGCGCGCCGCACAGGGTGCCATGGCGGGCTTTCGACCCAGGGCACAGTCGTCTCCCCTGACTCCGAAGGACTTGTACCCCGACCAAGCCAACGCTACTGCCAATGCCCTCAGTGCTGCTACCATTGCCCTTCACCCATCTATACGCACGAGCACAAAACCCTTTGACGAGGCCGGCGCTGTTCCCTACACCACAATGGACAGGCAGATGTTCACATCTCACCCGCCAGTCCAGCTCGAGGTTGACGAGAAGAGGCGCGCCGATGTCATCCATGCTTCTGCCGTCGCAATGGCCAAGCAGATGTATAGTCAGCAGCAGAAGAATACCCTGGCCCGGGCACAACATTCATCGTCCTTTTCCCGACAGGTGCCCGGCAGCCCAACAAGCCTCGGAAGCGAGGAGCAGGCCCCGACGAGCTTCGTTACCCTCCAAGAAGCGGCATATCGGCTCGCACAGGAGCGTCTTGCTAAACTCCACGAGGAGCACCAAAAGAAACGCGACTACCAAGAGTACTACGGCTCGCCTGGCACGCCCCAGCGCAGTAAATTTGGGTCCATTCGTGGCAAGCTGACCAGGAGACGCTCTGCCAGCGATGGAGACCTTATTGAAGACCACCGACGTTCGCACCAGATCCGTCAGCAGATGTCACTCTTCAATACGAAGGTGTCGGAAGTGGATGAACAAAAGCGAGCGCGGGATCGAGAGGCGTTACTGGCAGCCGCGCAGCGGAATGTAAAGGCGCAGATGAAAACCATGGATGACAAACTGCAAGCCGAGACGGGCCGTGTAGCACCGAGCACGATGGGTGACTGGGAGGTGAAGGCCCACACAGCTGCGCAGGCAAGGTTTGATGCCTCGAGGACAGAAAACGCACGCAGAATTGATATTGGCGGCGGAAAGTTTATGGACAAGGACGAAGTAGACGAGATAGCCGCCCGCAGGGTCCAGCCTCTCCTTGACGAGATCAATGAAAAAGCTGAGCGCGAGCGGGAAAGAAGGGCGCTGCTGAAAGCGGAAGAGGAGAAGCAAAAGGAAGAGGCGGAGAGAAACAAGATGCGGGAGAAGGAGATTCAAGAAATCCACCGGAAGCTCAAGGGTAAGTTTTACGTTGCGGCCCAAGCCCTTGGAGTCGCATACTGATTTCAACTGTAGAGCAACAAAAAGGCGACGAGAAGGCGCGACAAGCGGAACTTAAACAGGAAGAGAAGGCACTAAAAGAGGAAGAGAAAGCTGCCAAGGCTGAACTGAAGCGACTTGCCAAGGATGGAAAGCACAAGGACAAGGAAGCAGAGGGAGTAATGCCCACTGCCGCTCCGGAAAAGGAGCCAGCGCCAGAGACAGCCATGTCGACGAAGACTAAGTTGGCGGCTGAGGCGCCTCTTGACCAGAAACAAAAGCCAACAGAAGCTGCCAAGACTGAAGAGACGACACCAGCCCCAGCAGCTTCAGGAGGGCGCTCACATGCGCTGTCCATCTCGTTCCCCAAACTCCAAAAACACAAAAATAAGGAGGCCGCCGATAAGGTATTATCGACTTCGGATGGAGAACATGAGACGATGTCTCCAACCAACAAAGTCAAATCCTGGCTCAAATCCCGCTTCCCTCGACCGCGGGCGAAATCGTCTCCTGTGGCTCAACTTGGCAATAACGACGACGAAAAACCTGACTCGAAGAACACTCAGTCTGGTTTTATCGGCGGCGTCGCACTGGTAAAAAAACTGAATAGCAGTACGACGTCTTTGCATAATAAGAGCGAAACCCCCAGCATGCGCGAGGTAGCCTTGGCCGGTCGAGACGAGCCAGGCGAGAGTAGCGCCGCCGCTGCCGTTAGGTCTGTATCCCCCGAGGAACAAAATGTGGCTCAAGCGGCTGCCGAGTCGGTCAGTAGCATGAGCAGCAGAAGTCTCGACAATTTTCAGGAGGCACACAGCGATCTGGGCAGCTACAGACCGATGACGCCACCAAAAGCGGTGCTCAAAGTTCCAACCACCTCAGTGTCTTCAGGAAGGCGGAGTCCGTTTAGGGAGTCGAGGTTTTCTGAGAATTTGGAGTGAAGGGCTGATAAAGAGGGAGTGAGTGGCTTGTGCAAGACGATGTGATCATTGTACTGCCTACTACTGTCTCTCAGAATTTGTATGTTTTATATAGCGGTATACATATGAAGGGTGTATTCATTCTGCATGTGGCTTTTTGTCAGCTCCTGGCGTCTTATCGGCCGATGACTGGCTAGGATAGCAGTTTTTGGAGGTAGAGGTTGATGAAGGGGAAGGAGGATCGATTGTTCATAGAATAATAGTCTCGGTTTTGGGGAACAATTTTCGTCGCAAGGAATTATGAATTAATGTATATACAATAATCGACTGCTACCACCGGAACGCCTTCGCAAAAACCCAACACAACCCCAAGCCAAATCCTGCAATGCAATACTACTTACTACACATAAAAAAGTTCGATCCATCGGACACCCATGCGTATAATCATCTCCATAAGTCAATGAGAATAAGAACCGCGACCTTCGACAACGGATGGAACTGTGCATATCCGCTGTCACCGCCCGGCGCCCGTAACGAGGCAACTATTCTATCCTGTAACCCCCCCTAAAAATTGCTTGGAACGCCATTCGTTGCCGGATAGCCCGACATTGGGTGTGTTGTTGTTGCTGTTGCTGTTGTTGTTGCGTGATGCGATGTTAGGTGTCTGTCGCTCGTGTTCCCTTCCTCCATCGCCATAGCCATACTCCCCGGTGAGGCTCCACCTCGCTGGGCAGCCGTGTATCGGGACTTCATGGCGCCCGTCGTTCTGTATCCTCCTGTCACATCGTTCTTGGTGCGCACGGCCGGGTACAGGTCAATGTAGAAGGAGAATACATAGAAAGAGAAGATGAAGGCGATGACCCATTCCAGCACGGCGCCCGCGTTGTAGTGCGCCGTGAAGGTGCAGGCCACGAAGGCGATGGCTAAGAGAATCTCGACTACAACAAATACGAGCTTGATCCAAAATGAGATGCGCAGGACGCTGTGCTCTCGGTAGCCTAATGATCTTGGAATTAGCAAACCGAGAAAGGTAGAAGAGGACAAAGAGGGGGAAGACGTACGGATGCCCAGACGCTGGTATTCCCAGCAGATGAATATAGCCGAGAAAACGAAGCCAGCAATGAAAAGGAGCAAGAAGACGTCATGCATGCGAGGATGGCTGGCGGTATCGAAGACGGACAGTAGAATCAGGCCAACAGTGCCGACGATAGCAAAGACGATGGTCAGGGCGGAGAGTATCTTCTCCCCCCTCGTGGTGTTGGGGACCAGGCGGCCCCTGTAGCGTAACCACAGGTCTGCGGCGAACGAGATATCGAGCAGCACGCTCGTAAGGACACAGCCAACGACAAATAGGGGTTTCAACCGCGACGCGCCCACGTCACTGATGTATGCGATCATCTGGCTATCGGCCATGGAGGAGTAATGCGTCCGATCGTCGTCTAAGATCCAGAAGAGGAGGAGGCCCAGTAACGTGGCCAGCCATACCACACCCGCCACTATAGGGAATATCTGGGCATATTTAGCAATTACTTTTCACAGTTTGAACAACAAAAATAAGGGGGGCAACAAACCCAATAGGAAATGCGCAACATCCTGTCGTTTTTTTCTTCGGTTCTCCTCTATTCTTTGTCCTTTTCTTTCCCTTTTGTTTTTCGTTGCATGTAACCAACAATACAAAGAAAGGGACAGTGAGTTACAAGGGAAAGTAGGGATTCGTAGGATTAAACCACCCCTACGAGCAGGCGGGGGAGATGGGCCAAGATTCAGGGACAGGGCGCCAACGCCAAAGCAGGGCAGGCTTGGCTGGTGATGACAAGTTCGGACGGGAGAGGGTATGATTGGTGGTGGTGTGTTTGGGTGAGTTTAGAGACGAAGTTCGATTCCAGGCTTATTGCTGGTTTGCTGTGGACAGTCGTAGTGTAGCGTCACTCAATTCTGAAAGACCCAAGCGTTGCTGGGACGGGCAGTAGCACCGAGGAGGAGGGAGACGAGTCAGGAGGAGGACAGAAAAGGTAAAAACGAGAACGAGTCTTCAGTACACTGTTGTCATGTTACGTGATACCATCACTCAATCAAATCCATTGCGTATTTCCAAAAATAAGAAGAAAAAGCGAGAAAAACTCGGGTCCTCGGAACAGCAGGCCATTTTATGATTTGCTTGATCTCTCCAAGGGCTGCAGCGCGTCACCAGCAGACAAAGCCTTGGTTGCGCATGCCATGACGTCACGCCACAACTGTCCCCTGACGCCAGTGCTTGTTTGTCTGTGTCGGAATGGGCCGCAAAACGCAGACCCCAGCTTTGACGGGAATGGAATGGTTTTTAGCGGGCTTCCAGTGGCTTGACTTTTGCGGGCGGACCCTTGCCGCTGATCCCCTAGGCCTTCTGCGGCCCCGCCATTTCAATATTTTCCTACCCACCCTATTACACGTACACTCTAGAGTTCAAAAATGCAATGCAGGTGTTGATATGTGGGTGGCAGTAGTCTCCGGGTGAGTGTTGGTGGTTTTCTCCTTACAAAACACATTAAGAGATACCTCATAGAGAAAGGATAAACTGGTATAATGGCATTGTATCATAAGACCTTCCGGGAGAGCCAGGACAACTTTATCCAGGTATGTAACTAAACAATGAATTGTGAAGAAAGTCGTCCTAGCCAAGGTCTGGGCCATACAAACCTACGACCTGAAGCAACGTGGGGCGGGGGTTCGGATGGGGTATTATATATGTACCTATTCAGATGAGAATGGCTGGGACGAGGCAATGCATTTAGTCGAGCAAGTTGTTCCTCAATTTCCGCATAATCAAGTGAACTTTGCGGCTGGCGGTCCATGTTTCTCTGCATCCGATAGGTGTAACGGGGCTGCTCCCGTTCCCAAACATCTCTGTATACCTTCTGTGGGATGGCGTCGTCTGGATCAATGTGCACTCTGTGCTGCGCCGTCGGGAGCAAAGGAAAGGGCAATGGCAATGGCGAGGAAGAGGCGATTGGCAGTGTGACTTCTGCGCGCGGAGACACCAGAAACTCTAGTAGCGCCTGTTGTTCCTCATCTTTGACCTGCCAAATGCGAGAAAGGTGACTCTGGCGCGGCTGGAATGCAGGTAGATGTTGGGCTCAAGCTCGTCGCCTTCGTTCCATGTCTTTGACCTGTCAAAAATTACTACGCCGCCCAGGATCCTGTCTTCGGCCCAGTAGCCCACCACATCCGCAAGGCCGTGGGGATACTGGCCCAGGGTAGAATAAGAGGAAAGCCCAAACAAGGTCGGGGGAAGGCTTGACGGGCTCGTAAATATCGGGAGGACGTTCCCACGACGTCACCCGATCAATAGAGTCATCTGGGTCAGTGACATTCTTATCATGGAGCCGCAAGTCGAGCCCAAACAGAAGAACGGCGATTTGGTGAATCGCCACTGCTGTGAACTCAATGAGACGGAGCTGGAAGCTGCGCGATCCAAGGGCCGGCGACTACTCGTACGACGCGAGCAGCTTGCGAAGAGAATATGTTAACAGGGTTTGTTTGTTAGCCAGCAAGTGGCAGCGAATGACAATGGGCTCTTTGGGGAATAGAATAGGTGACATACCTTGGAATCAAAGCTCAGGGCGTCCACATCCAAGTCAGATCTGAACTGCCTGGCTCTCTCGAGGGCGCCGGGGCAGAGAGAGACATGGCGTCCCAAAGGGTGCATGCGATGTAGTTTGTGAAATCTTCGATCCCAGGCAACGCTGGTTATCGGCAAATCATCAATGATTTGGCTACAAGTCTCGAGCGCGAGGTCTGTCTCGAGAACATTTGCAATGGCCAGTTTGAGAGCCTCGTGGTGCTCCATATCCATCATATCTAGACTAGGGCCACCAATTAAGGTTGATGGTAATTAATTTTAGAGTCCATAGATCAGGGCCTTGGCGGACCTGGAGCCCCCCTGGAAAAATAAGATGCGCACGGGCCAGGATTCCCCCCCCCCCCGCTTGCTGTGTCAAGGATTCTGCCCCACCACCAACACACCACCACCTGCCAAGTCTGACAAGGCTGCACGACATTCACCTGCCACCACTCGGTAGGCGACAAAGCTGCAAGGCTGAAGCGAAGATCAACGGCTTCTCTTTCAAACCTGCACATCCATCGAGTCGACCACGGGTGGATGATTCAGTAGACGGATCAGTCAGTATGGCCGTGTCTCCAGTGGTAGTCCACACCAACGACGGTGGCGTCGTCCCATCCCCTCTCAAGCGGCAACCCTCCGCCGTGCCCTCCTCCAACAGCAATGGCACCCCGCGACTGGCACGTCCCGCCGGCGCGGGGGGCCCTTCCCAAGAGCTGACGCTGGACCTGGTGGAGCAAATGAACGAGCAGGAGAAGAAGAAATACGTCAAGGGCAAGAAACTCGGCGAGGGAACCTACGCCAACGTCTACCTCGGGCACGCGCGCCACGACGCTTCAGTCTTAGTCGCCATCAAGAAGATCAAGGTGCAAAAGGACTACAAGGATGGGCTCGCGCCGGATGCCGTGCGAGAACTCAAGCACCTCCAAGAATTGCGCAACCACCCCAACATTATCAACCTCCTCTCCGTCTTCAGCTCCAAGGACCAGAACCTCAACCTCGTCCTCGAGTACCTCCCGCTCGGCGACCTGGAGATGCTGATCCGGGACGTGGACTGCGTTCGGTACGGCGCGGCCGACATTAAGGCGTGGATGGGCATGCTGACGCGCGCGGTCTGGTTCTGCCATGACAACTACGTCCTGCACCGCGATATCAAGCCCAACAACTTGCTGATCGCCGCCGACGGGGAAGTCAAACTTGCCGATTTCGGTCTGGCGCGGAGCTTCGCGGACCCGGGCACGCGCATGACGGCCAACGTGATCACGCGCTGGTACCGCCCGCCCGAGCTGCTGTTCGGGGCGCGCCACTACTCGGGCGCCGTGGACGTGTGGTCTGTCGGCCTCGTGTTTGCCGAGCTCGTGATCCGCGCCCCCTTTTTACCTGGAAACACCGAGGTCGACCAGATCGAGCTCATCTGCCGCGCCATTGGCACGCCGACCGACGACAACTGGCCGGGCGTCAGCCAGCTCAAGGACTACACGGTACCCACCCCGCACACACCCGTCGTGGGCAAGGAAGCTTATATGCAGCGCTTTGGCGGTGTGGGGGCCGAGGGCGTCGACTTGCTTATGAAGACGCTGTTACTGGACCCCAAGAAGCGCATCACAGCCAGAGAGATGCTCGAGCACAAGTGGTGGCGCGCCGACCCCAGGCCGACCAAGAAGGAGGATCTCCCACGCAAGTCGGGCGGCGAGGAGAAGGTTGCGGCCGACCTCAAGAGGCGTCCAGGCGTCATTGAGGACGAGGGTAATAGTGTCAGGGGCGGCAAGGTCGCGCGGAAACTGGATTTTGGTGCTGCCAAGTAACGGTTGATTTTTCGATGAACCAGCGGGATTTTGATAGCTTGGATGCTAGTCATATTGCATTGTAAATAGGGGACGGGCAAATAGGACGGCGTTAGGGCAACGGATCAAGGACATCATCATATATGCCATTCGTGTAACAAACATCATGCAGGGGCTATAATTTACATGTGCATGAACTCAAGCTCTGCAAATAATGCGAAATACCTGCATTTTTATCTTTCCGTTAAACTAGTATTCTTGTATATATCCCTCCCATGTCTGTCGTTCTTGGCTCATGATAACATCCATTTACATTTGAAAAAAGAAGTTGGGCACTTGACGCCCAGCTACAAATCAGCTTCAACCCAACACCAATAAACCCCCCCGCTGCTGTCATCACATCACGAGACACTCCTGGCCATACATGGCCCTCTCCACGTCCCTCCGGACCTGATACCAATCGGCCCTCCGCTCGGCATACTCGTAAACTTCTTCCGCCCTGAAAATACCGCCAAACCGATCGCCGTCGGCAATAATCGTGGCCATCTCTTTGGCATGCCTGGCGTCAATCAGATAGATCTGGCTCAGCTCGCGCAGGGCTTTAAAGTACGCCAGCAGGTCCTGGTTCTTGAGGGTGCGGATGTACTCGAAGTGCAGGTTCATGTCGGCGATGAGCTTGATGGCGCCCTCGGTGCTGATGCGCTGGCGCTTCAGGTGCTTGCACACGGCGCCGAACAGGCGCAGCCCGACCTCGCCGTTGAAGACGTCCAGCATCGACTTGTCGGTGCTGCCGACCAGCATGCTCGTGTGTGATGAAACGAGATCCCGCACGCGCTGCGCCGTGGCCGTCGGCCCAATGTCCATGTCGAGCGCCGCCCCAAACGGTGCTGGCGCCACAGCAGCTGAGGCTGTTTTGGAGTCTTTATCCTTTTCCCCTATTGTTGTTGATGATGCGGGATCGGAAGAGGGACCAGAGGGGTTGTAGTCGGTTGGCAGCTGAGTCGTAGCGCAGATGTATTCCACCTCGTCCATGAGCACGTCGATGCCCTTATTAAGGCCAGCAGCGACGCTCTCGTCGAGCATCTGCTCAAACTTTTTCTTAGCCAGCCCGGATGGGTCCAGAAAGTCATTGCGATCAGCAATCTTAGGACCGGCCAGCTGCTGCTCATAAAACACATCAATCATTTGTGAGATCAGATCACCGACGTTGACAAGCTCGATGAAAGTTACGAGCGGAGCCACGCCGCCCTTATCGTGCTGGCTGACCTCACGCGGGTTGTACTGCGAGAGGTGGGCCACGGCCTTATCAAAGCCGGGCTTGACATGGCGGTTGCCTAGGATACGCAGCAGTGCCACGAAAATGGCCTCGCACTGCTCGCGTGCCTCGCCGCCCGCCTGCCCACCGAGCTGGATGAAGACGGCGACGCGTCCGAGACTCGACTTGGCACTGTGAACAAGGCTCAGAGCGACCTCGATGCTGAACAGGGATTTTATGCCCTCTAATCTCGATGTCATCAGCGCTGCCTTTGCCGCCAACTCGTCTGTCGGCGCCTTGCCGCCCGGGAGCGGACTGTTAGTCCGGTCGATTGTCGTGGACGACGTGGCAGTTGGGCCAGGGGTCTGTGGTCGCGATGGCTGAGGGCTCAGCCCTACTCCATTCGCGCTGGTCGATGCAGCCGGCTTTGAGTTGGCAAAAGGGGAGCCAATGGGAAGCCCTGACAGGCCAAGACTGGCTGGCAAGACGGACACGGGCATCATGACGACCTTCTTGAATGAGGTCAGAAAGTCCTTTTTGTCCGCCTGGCGATTATTGAAACTGCCCATGTAGAAAGACTCGACGCTGGCGTCCTGGGCTGAGAGCTTCTTATCCCAGTCTTCAACCTCATCCTCCGCCTGCCTGGTGAAGTAATCCAGCTCATCCTGCAGGTACAGGTCGAGATGGGGCTCGAATATCTTCAGTGCAAACTCCTTTGCCATCAACTCCTGCTGCTTGGAATCTGTCCCCTTTGGCGGTATCAGAGCACGGAAAAACTGCAGGGCCTGCTCGAATAGACCCGAGACGGCCCGCAAATACGACGGGATGCTCCGCTCGTGCGTCTCGTCAAACAGCGGTGTGGTGTACTCGATAATGATGTCTTCTCTAATCTTGTCCACAAATGCCCAGAAAACGGGGCCTGGGTTGGGAAAGATGCGCTCGATGATGCCAGCCTGCGCGTTGGCTTTGGCTGACAGCACATCGAAAAACCGCCTGGACGGTTCAAGGGAGATGGAATCCGCGGGGGCCTGGTTGACGCAGTCCATGGGGTTGACCAGCACCTCGCGGTCCGAGAAGATAGGGTGCTTTTGGATAAACAACTCGATGCCGGCATTTCCGCCGTTCAGAATACCCAGAACGTGGGCGTATTTTTTCATCCGGCCATCGACGTCCCAGAACTCGTACCCTTGCTCGAACTCGCGTAGCACGGCACTCTCGAAGATGCCCACCATGGTTCCCAGCTTGTCCTCGCGCTGCTGGGAGCCTGAGGCCCAGTCGCTCTTGGCGAAAACGCGCATGTTTGCGAGCATCTGCGCTTGCCGCTCTGGATCGCGGAAGACCTGGAAGACGATGGGATCTGTATGTGTCCGCGCCTTGACTAGGTCAAAGTAGAAGGGTGCTACGGCGCCGTAAATCTTGCCATATTCCTGCCGCGCGTGTCCCCGCACGCTCTTGACGTTCTTGATGACCTGCAGCAGCGCCTCGGGGTCTTTAGATGGATCTTCCTGCGAGAACGACAGCACTGCTGGCTGCGGCGCTGGCACAGCACCGCTCACGGTGAGCGTCTCGAACCCATCCCGCACTTGCGATACCTGCCGCTCCTGCTGCTGCTGCTGCTGCTTCTGCCTCTCCTCCTCGACCGAGGCATCGAACAAAGTCGTGCTCGTGACCAAGCGCGGTGGAGGTGGCTGCCCAGTGACCGCCACACCACCCGCCGTCAGCGCCCCGCCAGGTGATGATGGGGCAGCCGTAGAAGCAGCAGCAGCCCGGGCCGCCAGTTCTCGTCGGCGCTTCATGGCGTCCTCAAAGCGCCTACGCGCCTCGGCCTCATCCCAGCAGCCCATGCTCCGGAGGCGGGCGACCCAGCGCGTGTCGTCGTAGACCATTTCACGCATGCGGCGCGACGTGCGGGCGAAGCGCATGAGGTCGGGCACGGGGAGGTAATCGAGAATGGCAACAAGTATTTCTGTCCATGGTTATCTTCGTCAGCAATCAACCTCGCATCCTCAGTCTTGGATTATAAGCTTATGCATACCTGCGGGCAGCACGGGCTTGCTGTCAATCATCTCAGTCGCCTGCAACGTCTTGAGAATGCTGTGCTGGGCCATTTGTGCGGTTGCCCCGGTCGGCGCCCTCCTGAAGTTTGACATGGCTGTGGGCAAGTTTGCAACAACGCGTATTGCCCTGTCATGGTATGGTGGCCTGGTAGGTGGGCTTGGGAGCAACTCTCGACAGATGCAATCCAGGTGTGGGAGGTGAGCTTAGGTAGGTGGAGGTGGGATGGGAGCTTACCGCTGTTAGTGATATGGGGGGCTCATGCTTCAGGGGGGACTGAACCTAAAATACTACGTAGAACCCAAAAATGGGTGGGAGCCATGGGGTGCGATTAGCTACCAAGCATGCCAGCCGTTTGCCAGCTGGCAGTGACTTTACAGCCAGCCAGCTATCACAGTCGACTCAGGGGTATGACCGGCACCCTGTTCCACGTCCGTCGTTGTTACTAAAGACATTATTAGCCAGTGTATTTCGTGTCTTTCTCAGTGATCATCTATATGTACAGTTGATGTGATGTCCCTACATAGATAGCTAAACCAACACGCCATCAGAATATATCCTGCGCCCATTGCGGCTCATACGTCATGCTCCGTTTTGTTCGCTTCCTCCTGTCGTCGTGCATCTGCTGCTTCAGCAGCCAGAAACCCGCGCACCGCTGGATTGTTAACGAGGCGTTCTTCTTCTGCCCGTTTATTCCCTGAAACGTGGCCAAACAAACAGGTCCAAAGATCCTTCTTGTCCACTGCCTCACCCGAGATCCCGTTTTTACCCATGAGCTTGGAAAGCTGCGCCTGTTGCAGCTCCATTGTGTTGGCCGCCTCGAGATTCTCATCCAGTAACTCGGGTGTCGAGTCCTTGGACTTGCCCTTCAGGTTGTGTCCCATGTGCTCCAATCTTCGCTGCACCGACAGGTTGTAAATAGACTCCTCCACAGTCCCGTCAACAATGTATAACCAGACCGTTGTCTCGTGCTGTTGTCCGATTCGATCCACTCGGGCAATAGCCTGCAGCTCCAGCGCCGTATTGAGCAGCGGCTCGCACAGAAAGACGTGACTAGCGTTGACCAAGTTCAGACCGCTGGAATGGGCTCTCGCGTGGAGGAGAAATACCTCTGTCCCTGGATCTTCTTTAAACTTCGTGGCACCGTGTGCTTTATCGAACGAGGTAAAGCCGATTCGATATGTTCGGAACGCCATCGCAAGAACATCGAGAAACTCCTTATACTGGGAGAAAATGATGGATTTTGCACCAGGGTCCGACTCTCGTAGCCAAAGGAGATGGCGAATTAACGTGTCCACTTTCGTTGTGAACGTTGGGCCATTCAACTGGATATCCTTGATCTTGGCTAGTATCTCGGGGCTGAACTCGGTGTAAATTGCCGAAGCTTTGTTCTTTGGCGTTGCCTGAGGTGATCCAGAACCACCAGCGTTCTTCTCCGGGAGTACCTTGAGCTCTTGTGGCTTCAAGGTAATATCATGAAGGTTGGCCTGATGCAGATGTCTCTTGCATACCGGGCAGTTCCTGTGAGCTCGGAACCAGAGGGTTATGCAATCCTTGCAGAACTGGTGCCCGCAGACGGTGAGGACACCGATTGAGAATGGTGACTGGCAGATGATGCACATCCGTTGCTCCTCTGAGCTGGCGTCTGCCTCTTTGAGGTGCAGCACTGTCTTGGTTAGCAAAAGTCTAATAGCGCAGTGACCGCGATGGAGTGGAGGTGGTAGGTATCTTTTTAAAAGACGTGGTGCTGCCATGGCAGTCAAAGAGAAAAAGGGAGGGGTTGGACAGGACGAAAAGGGGCTCGAGGATACACATGCGCGCACAGGAAAAGCCTGTGGGTAGAAAATGCGACTCCTTCGAACCCCCTAATTGGAAACACTTACAGTATCGATGTTTGGCTTCGGCGGCAGCAAGCTTGGTCTGCAACGCCTCTTCTTGTTTTGATGCTGCCTGCAGAGCTGCATCATCCAGCGACCCTTCGTATTCTGCAACCATGTCTGAAACGGCCTGCAGCTGTCGGTAAAATTCAAGACGGGCATTTAATATGTCGGTAAAACGCTCAACCTCTTGTTCCATCTTCGTAGCCGCCTTTCCTTGTTCTGCCTGTTCCTGCTGGGCCAGCTTGAACAGACTTGAGACAATCGCAAGTTCGTTGGCAGCTCTGGAGCTCCCAGTCGATGCATCGTGCCCAAGCTTTGCTGTCAGGCCTCGCAGCTCCGATACAAAGCCCTTGAGAGAGCTTAGAGGGTCTCCTTCGACAAAGGGCGGCTTGACGGCATCTCGTGTGGCAAAGAGCTTGAGAAGTCGCTCTGGAAAGGGACCATCGCCATCCTTTGCCATCCGAGTCGCCACTGTCGTCTCGTGCTCAACCAGGAAGTTTTTCTGCCCAGTTATCGCAGTCTGTCTATCGGCAATGGCAGCTCGAAGAACTTGAATATATACAAGGATTTCATCCTGAAGCTTCGTTGAATCATCATACTCTTCTCCCGTAATCTCATCGCCTTCTTCGTCAACCAACGGTTTCAGGAGAAGCTGGATAACATGTTCTCTCCAGTCATCGAGGTGATTAGCTTGCTCATTTAAAGCTTCGCCAAGCTGCTCAAGCGCATCGACAACCTTGCGACTCTCGATGCCCTTTTGACTGGTAGACTTGGATTCGGGGATAGTCGCAAAGCTTTGCTCCGCAGCTGAGTTTGCCAGTCGCTCCATTAGTGCTTTGGCTTTTCCGTGACTCTGCAACCCCTTGTTAGCAGCTCCTTGTCATCTCAAGTGCTTATGTGTCTGCGATCTACAGGAGAACAGCGTTTGCCATTTCCTTTCTCTTGAACGCGTTCTCCGAATTTTCAGCGGGAGTTTACTCAAACCTACCTCCTGAAGTATCTCCTTCCTGATTGCCTTTGCAAAGTCGTAGTTCTTCGTCTCCAACTTCTCCAGTCGCTTGAACTCTTCCGAGTCAGGTATGGTCATCTCCTCATTGGACTTGATGGAGAAATATGCGTTTGCGCAGAAAAACACTGCCCTGTGTTGGATTTCGAGCGCAGACCGAAGTCGGCGTCGGGCGTCTCCAATCCTTGCTGCGGCATCTTCGCGGTCATCGGTCCCGTCGTTGGCGGGGTCTGGCTGCTCTCCTGCCGCTGCTGCTTCATTAATCTCACGCCCAAGTTGATCGCGACACTCAGACACGACGCCTCTGCAATCCGCGAGAACGGCTTCCCAAAGTTTCAGTGCCTCGTTGACCTGACCCTTCCCTGCCAGAATCTGACCTCGCGACAGTTTCAGAGAAAGGAGGGTACGCTGATCAGTTCGTATTGCTCCGTCGCTTTGTTCTATCATGGCGTCAAGGACCTCGGCAACTGTGCGCATGGGTCGCCCAACCTTTTGGCCTAGCGCTCGCCGATTCCGGTTGCCAACCTCAGGGTGAAGGGCAGTCTGGCGAAGCCGATCAAGAGCTGTTCGCATTGCATTTTGAATTGCAGAATCCTCTCCATCCCAGTTATCCTGGATCGGGTTGCCCTGAGTATCCAAGCCGCATAATGCGACAAGCTCCTGGAAGAGGTTTTGATAGTGCTGTTCCTCAACGGCTGTGAATGGCATGGTAATAACATAACGTTTCTGGGCAGGAATAGCGATTTCGTTCCTAACGAAGCTTTTCGTGTGGCGCATTGATATCTGATTAAAGAGCTCCCCGAACGACTCCTTGTCAACGGCCGTAAGAAGATTCCAAATCCTCGTGTCCGAAGCATATGGCTCAAGACGAAGGAAGTTCAGCAAGCCCCGTAGATCTGCAACAACCTAGTCAGCCCCCGCCTAATATTGAAGGAGACAGGCGTAACTCGTTTTTTTTCACTTACCCTTTTGCACATCATCCTTCACCGGAGTGCCTGTTATGCCCCAAGAGTTGATGCGAGGAATATGTTTTGCCAGTTTTGCAGCATTGTTGGCCCAGTTTTCCACCATTTGGGCTTCGTCTATGCAGACTCTCCACCACGAAAGTTGGACAAGGGGTGATTTGACTCGCTCATACTGCCTTGCGCCTCTCATGTAACGCTCCGGCTCATCAAAGGCTGCGTATATCTCCGTCCTGAGGACCTCATAAGTGGTAATCACAACGTCTTGCTCAGATAGATGTTCAGTTGAGAATTTGACCTCATTTCGCTTCTGAGCGGCCTTTTTCAGTCCGGGGTAGTAGAGAACCTTGAGGCTGGGTGCGTGTCGAGAAATTTCGGAGAGCCACTGATCCAAGAGAACCGAGGGCGTAACAATTAGGGTGGCTGATGTAGCAAGAAGCTCCTGACCAAGATGGGGGTCGAGAACCATTTCGCGAATCTTTGGACGCTGATGTAAAAGCACCAGCGCGATCATCTCAATGGTTTTGCCAAGCCCCATCTCCTCCGCGAGGATGCCACCCCGTAATTGTTGATGAGAAAGAAAAAGTGAGGTGTCTCTGGTGGCGACCCCGAATAGAGAACTGGTATAGAAAACCTCTTCGTCGAGATCCTTGCTTTTTGTGAATGAGATCGGAAGCTCTGCAGAGTCCGAGCGGAAGTATGGTTGAACTCCTCTCTGGCCCTCCGAACACCAATGCACGCCTTCACGTCGCAGAAGCCATTGCACAGCCCTTCTCTGAAATGGGTACAACCTAACTTGCAGCCCTGGAACGTTCATTAAAGCTAGCTCGACATCAAAAGACTCCTTGTCAGGGATGCATGCAGCTTCGTAGAAATCCTGAGCTGACCATGAGCGCCCCTTTGGTTCCGGTAGAAGTGTCTTCGGAAACCAAGTCTCGAGCGCTTTTTGCAGAGTCTGCGAAGAGGCCATGGTTCGGGAGATATCCCAGGGAGTGAAAGTCTGACTCCACCGCACTTCAATGTCAAGTTTCAGCTCAACTGAAGTTCCGTTCTGTTGACCAGAGATATCGACGGCAGCCCAGAAAGCGCCCTGTTCTCCAGGGTCACGGCCCTGAGCCATTGCAAGATGGAGCGCAGAGAGCAGGCGTTCTGGGAGATGGCTCTTGCTGACAATATAGAGGACTTCAAATGTATGACCACGAGATTTCACGCGTGGCGAGAGGCCAAGAAGCCAGTCAGAGTCCGGTTCGTCGGAGGCAATCCGCAGCACAATGAGCTCCCCAATATTGCGCCGCGGAATTATGGCGCTCTGTTGAGAGACAGTAGTGTGGCGAGTGGGAAGCGTCAAATGCTCTCGCGCAATGCAAATCGCATCGCGATCTCCAGCGCTAGTTTTGGCACGCTTAGCAGGGCGTTGTGAAGTTTCTTGGTTTGCGCCATGGACTTCTTGCGGAGCCGACTGAAGCAGCTCTAGAAAGGCCGCCATGGTTTGGGGATCAGATTCCGGCGAGCTTTGCGATTGACGCATCCGCTGAGCAAGGGGCGCTGGCCGCCTGGCGGTCACTTTTGTTCGAGGCATAGTGAGTGCTCGTCAAGCCCAGCGTCTTGAAATGAACAGCTGAACAAATGCCAATCTCAGGGTTGCCCGGGGCTCATTGGAGGATTTAGTGAAAGTTGCGATAGCATGAGAATGATATGGGTCTGAGCCGAGAGTGAGAAGGGGGTGATGTTTTTGCTGACAGGAACAAGCGATAAGATATTAGGGTAGGTGCTAGAATAGTCTGTCACCGCAGAACAAAAAAAAAAGAAGGGAGGATGCAGCAATGCTAGAATTGCCACCACGTCCCGTCGCAGGTGGGAGGTGGGACGCTCAGGAAAAGGTGGGTGTTTGGGGGAAGAACGAAGAGCCAACATAAAGTCAGAGGACCACTGGCTTATACAGCGCCCGCAGGCCCCAAACATGTAGCTTTACGACTGGGGTGGACAGCCTTGCTGCAAGGTTGCAGACAGAAAGCCCCATTTTTATCACCTTCTCCGCTAAACTGTTCATGTTGATTGGCTGGCTGTGGGTCAGTTTGACCTCGGAAAGCCCCGCCGATTCGACCTCAGGCGCTCGGATCCATTTCAGGTCCCTGCGTCGGATTTTGGGGGCGGGTTTGGGAGAAAACTTTCCCAAGGTCTTTCACAACGCGTTAACTAACCACGGTCGTCTGGACCTGTCATGACTGCTAGTGTTGACCAATTGCTAGGGAGACGTCCGCGATAGGTGAGTTTTGCGATATTTCTTGTCATGCTTCGGGAATTACTCCAGTAGCCCCTCTACTCTTCTCCTTGTCCATTCGACCTTGCAAAGGACGCCGCCGATTGACCCCTTTTAGCACGAATGAAGCCGTTCCGGATACAATCTGCTCTGGGGCTCCTGTCCCGACCTTGCGCCGCCGCGACTCCGATAACCGCCGCCAGGTTACGGACGCAAGCAAGATGGGCCCATAAGGGAGCGCAGGCTGAGGCCCCTCTCATCCCACCCACCATTCCCTTCGTCCCCGATGTCGAGACCTTCCTCACGGTGATAGGCCGCGGCCTAAAACAACACGCCTCCAAGTTTCCGACATGGGAAGCGCTATTCTCCCTCAACACGGATCAGATGAGAGAGCTCGGCGTGGAACCTCCGCGGACCCGGCGATACCTGCTCAAATGGAGGCACCGGTTCCGGGAGGGGAAATTCGGCATCGGAGGCGACCTTCAACACGTCGAGAATGGCGCTGCAAACCTAAGAGTGCTGGAAATCGCCACAGACCCTATAACTCGCATTCGGAAGGTCGTTAATGTTCCTGCTGGAAAGAATGTTAAAGATATTCCGCAAGAGGGCTTGGTCAAGGTGAAGGGCCTCAAGGTCCAAGGCGTTCGCACCATTGTCGGCCCCTACGTTTTGCCTGCCAAGGGCGGCGCTCGTCTCGCCGTCACGGAAGGAATGTGGGAGGACAGGAGAGGACACAAGGTTGACGGAGGCGAGAGACGACGGGATGAGGTGCGCTTTAAGAAGCGGGTGGCGGAGCGGAAGGCCCTCAGGGAGAAGCAGGGTTACTACTAAATCCAGGTCAAGCCTGGGTTGACAGGAGCTGCCATGAGCGGTTTTTCAATAAACTAAGCTACACCTAGTTGATGTAGTCGACTGTAGAATCTGTATATTAATTGGACTCGATGATCAAGTATTTCCGGGCTCGCCACGGCCACGAGGTAGGGCCCATTTCCTTCTTCAAGGTGAATCCAAAGCTGTGGATATATGTGGTTCGATACAAAGCTCATGAAACGGAATGTTGGGTGGCACTCCGATTATGAATCCGGAAAACCAGGTCGCTGTTAGATAGGCCTTCAAGTTTCGGCCAAACGAGATGCGTATTACCTAATAAAAGTAAGGACTAATTATGAGAAATACTGGATATTCCGATGATTAACTGCATAATGGTCTTACACTGTTTGGTTCGGCTTGGTGCCAATAGAGGTTACTATTCCTCTTTCTGTTCCTCTTCCTGTTCCTGTTCTTGTCCTTGTCCCTAACTTAACAGCCGAGAGTTTGGGGACTTGGGGACCAATACCCACTGAATTATCTACCCCACGGCGGGAGCTTAAACCCACCTCACCTCACCTGGACCTACCACCCTTGGCTTCACTCAGCTGCATGGAGCCTTGGAAAGCTTCTCCAACTGCTATGTCAGCGTTGACAAATACTGAACCAGGTCACCAACCCCGGATTTTGGCATTTCAAAAGCCCGTTATGCCCGACCCGCATAATAAAGACCAACCTCAGTTTCGACTCGCTGGTAAAGACATATTTCAGCTGCGTCTTTGGACCTTCCCTTGAAGGGCTGAGCGACGCCTGGCCCATTTTGTCCACCCGAGCAGGCAGCGCAGGAAAGGAGCCATCCAACTGGAGAACGGCTTCGGGGGGATCCGACACTGGAGGCCGCCGCCGACAAATATTTATTATCGCGGCCTGCACCATCTTCTTCGTCTACCTTCCAGGCTGTCAAAGCAATCACATCCGCGCACCTCTTCTGGTGGGCGATCTCGAGCCACTCCGAACACCAACAAGTCCAGAAAGCCCAGCCGCTTCCCTGACCCGAACCACGATCGCACCAACAACGACTGTCTCGATGGCAAGCACAAAACCTCGCTCTTCCTCTTATTTTCTTTGCTTTCTTTCCACGCTACACTGCTGCGACGATACGAAGAGGCTTGAAGGGGTTGCGGAACGAGATTTATACAATCACTCAGTCACCCGCACACAATCGGTTATGGTGATGGTCTCAAACTCATACCTTCGAGTTCCTTGCGATGTCTTGTCGAGTTGGCGGACGAATTTTCTGTGTTTCCCCTTTCGAAGCCGAGTTTCTGGATGACCCCCTGAACTTCTTGGCGGGATATGTCTGTTTTAACCTTCAATCTGTTCAACACATGGGTTGATCAACGCGGTCTCGGCCAAGTCCAACTGATTTCCCATCTTACCCCTTGGCCCATGCTCGGCTTGGTTTGCTCTTTTCTTTTCTTCTTGAAACCCCGATTGTCAAGGAAGTGGAATGAGTCTCCAGTGATGCACTCGTCCCCGCACCCAATGGGATGCGTCGTAAGGCAGGCACAGAACAGAGAAATCTTGCTGCATTGGATTCCCCCTATGTGAGTCATTTCTCCCATCCACGTCGAGCTCAGACAACACTTTCACCTTGTCACGCTGCAAAGCCCAAGCAGCCGACTTCCTTCTCAACATGGATTTAACGAGTCGCAAAATAGAAACGCCCCAATATTCGAGGTCCACACCCATGCCAGCACCCCCTTGCGTTATTTTCTTCAGCCTAGTCGACTGACTGTCAACTATTTCGTGACAGACCCGAAATCAAAGGAGTGGCATTCTGGGCACATGCAGTCCCCACGGAGGCTGTGAATGCCAACGGGCGCACACACTGGCACACTTATCTGTTGCATTCTGCGAAGGATACGAGCTTTCGAAGGGCGGCTAGTCGGGGTGCAACACTGGGCAAGAGATCGACGTTCTGAAGCCATTTCACCAATACAGCATCGACCCTACCAATGTCCTCGTCTCCGCTCACTCCCAGGTTACGGAACAGCCAGCACCGAAGCGGGAACTTGTCAGAATTCGCTTACCGACGCGGACGAACGGCGAGGATCGTCTCACTTAGAGATTCGTTGCTACTAAACATATACTGCGGCTGAACTGTCACCAATACACGGTTCGGTTGACTGGGGATGGGCAACGTCTAAGCCTCATTTTGTGGATTCAACCCGGGTCACGAGAGTGGGGGGAGGTCGAATCGGACAACCGAGGCGGTCTCCCGCTACTGCCGCACCGTTGAAGGTTACATTCTATCTTTCAAACTACGCCGCGGGCTTGGCATGGCACAGTCGGCAACCATCCACCCAAATTCGGACTCGATGAAGATTAAGACGATACAGCGTCGAGATGACGGGTCAAGCAACAAGTGAGTTTTCACAGGCACGACCGCACGCGGTGGGCCAGCGCCAAGCCGACCTCACCTTTGGTAGTTTCATGTCCGTCGGCGTATGTCGCGGCAGTAGACCCCATAAAACTTGATCTACAATCTTTAACCGTCATGCAGGTTTGCGTTCGAGACTCAAGGTTTTGCCTCACGCCGAACTGACCCACTCACCCAAACATACGTCTTGTCTGCTTTGGCATGAAGTGGCATGACAAGAAAAGACGGCCCTCGATCTGGTGGTCATGGCAGTGCAACAAGATACGCACACTCTCTCCGTTAAGCGCGCAACCTACCGCCAAATCATTTAAATTTGGCAAAACTAAACATTACATGGTTGGCGTCGCCTGAGCTGTACAGACTCTTGGCGTCTCCAGACGCCTTCAGACTTGAGACTGGCTTGTTTTCGGAAAGCAATTTCCAACTCTGGTTTCAACTGTGTTATTCTGACTATGGCATACTATAATCACCCATTGTCGATGCGGGAAGGATAAATAACTCCAGCCTGCTACATACTCTACCTTGACATCCATTTGGGAACAACATGAAAGGTATCAGGCATGGAACGAGCACGAACCCCTTTGTGGGTGGGTCGGTGGGCTCCCGGCGCCAAATTGCGCAACCGTAACTCAACGGCAACAACACCTGCAAGCACATGCTGCAATTGAACCTCGCCCACACGCCGCTGCTGCAGGGTGACATCCATGGTGTCAGCCCATGAGTCTTCATTCCTTGTCCACCAATCCAGGCTGGGGAAATAATTAGCAGGAAATGTTTTCTGCACTATGCTTGCTCGGGGCGTAAATAGGAGCCAGGATCACCTTGTCACTGACCGATCATTCTTCTGTCTCGTCCCAACGCTTCTTGTTTGCTCGCTTTCTCACCTTTGTGGCCCTGGCGTCGACCGACCTTGAAGGCCACCGATGTTCGGGCTATTCCCTGACCTGGCGAGAAGGGACACTAAAAGGCCATAGCGAAAAGCATTTTACACTAAATGTAGCACAAAGGGCTAATTTGGGAACAGGTGGTATTAGCAGCGATGACAGCATCTGATTGGCGGGGGTGCAGGAGCTGAAAGACAACGGCCCGCTTGCCGAGTCCAATCCCAAGAGAGGGGACGACTCTGGGCCCGACCATTATTCTTGGGCCGGGTTACAATAAAAAAAGAGTGGTTTGGACGACATGCGGATGCCGGAGAAATTCTGGGGGGCAAGGCGATCACCTCCGCGGCTCAAAGGCATCTTTGCTTTTGGAGCCGGCATTATTCCGCACTTCAGCCCCCCCTCCACGATGTTCCCAGTCGAGGTTTCTTTTCACACACAGCGCTCTCTCTACATTACATTCGATGCTCTGATAAGGTACTGTACCTAGTATTGTGGTATACTTAAGGCCACGGGTATAAGGGAGGTAAGGTAGTAATTTGGAGGGTCGCTCATCAGCCGTGAGCGGGGTTCATTGTGGCGGTGTCTTTTAAGCTTATTCCCCCAGGGGACCTGGTGAAGAAGGACATCAACCATGGTAACATCCCATCACCGTTGCAATCCGCAAGACAGCAAGCCACTTATCCTTGTTGTTTTTCGTATTGACTGGCAATCCAAACGAGTGTTTGAATAGGGAGGTTGGCAGGCTGGGTAGACTTCTGTACATACGTACTCTAGCAACTGCAGGGAACTTTGTTCCACACTGTCTTGCTCCCTAGTTCTCGAAGCTGGGCCACTTGCGTCATGTTTTCAAGCCCAAGCCTCCGTCTCTGTCTCTCATTCACGTGTGCAGCAAAACGGCCCCGTCCGAGCCCGCCCGCTGCGCTACAAGAGAGACATATATATATATATATCCAGGCAGGTAGGTGTACATCCGTGATGGCTGCATGGGGGACAATTCATCCGCGATAACAAGTACAGTACAGTACACGTATAGTGGGAACCGACAACGGCAGATCCTACAGCTTCGTCACTTTTCGCATCTCTGATCAACAAGGAGTGACCGTTGTGCAAAACAGGCAAAACTGACAATGTACTTAATCTAGGTAGGTAGGTAAGTAGTGTACGCCAAGAGCAGAAACTCGCAATAGGAGGCTCTCGCTTGGCTCCAGTGCTTCCAACCACAACCAAGCCATCGGGGCGCCCTACCAATGATTCGGCCAAAGAGAAGATTCTCACACTTGCCCGACGTAATACAGTATGACATATTGCCTTGCCTCTCTACTTACTTGCTCGCCCATAGATACCTGCATACCTGCCTACTTACTGTTCTTTGACGGCTTCCCCGTTCTTGACATTCTTCTGAAGCACACCCACCTCACAGGCAGGCAGGCTCCGTCGGTTCCTTGTCTCAGGTAAGTACCTATCCTTTCTTGGCAGTACGTACTTGAGCCCCACCTTTTGTTTCTTAAACTGCGGCAGCCATTGGCTTGTTCCTGCCTACGTCGTCCCAACTTACACGCCAAACAAAAAAGGAAGGAGGGAGAAAGCGCGGACGAGGATTAAGTCGAACAAGATTTCCCATGACTCTTCAGAAGCATGGTAGTATTTGCCAAATAGGTACCTATCTTGGCTCGCAAACCTTTAGGATTGTTCTCAGAACTTAACCCAGGGCCTTGGGGCTATACCGTTCGTTGCCTTAGTAATAGGTACGCACGGCAGGCAATCCCATGGAAAAGCTCTCGTACAACGAACTTTCCAAACGTCCAACTCCTTTCCTTCCCTGGTCCGTCCGTTCTTCCGAGATCCTACCTCGCCAGAGTGCCAGCCACTGATTAGCAGCCATTCACCACGCCGCAGTGGGCAGCTCCTTCTTGCCCCTGTCCAGTTGAAAAGCGGGTGCCTTAGGCTTCGCGTCTGGGTTCTGGTGACTAAGGTAAACCCACTTCTGTGAATGGGTGCTCAGAAGCGAGGTCCCCGCCCGTGGGGACAAACAAGCTGGAGAGATATACTTGGACGAGTATTTTTAACCCTCTTTCTCATGCGTCTCGGTGTCTGAGATACTTCACTTTGGTCTATGTCGGATCGTATTTCGGATTCCCCCTACCATGTTCAAACCGCGTGGGGTCTGTCTCTCGAGTATAGGAAGTCTCTTTCAGCTCAGAGGTACCGCCCTCTCCCCCCCTCTCCCCGGTTACCCAATCTCTGGCCGATCCAGCCCACTTCCCGTCGTGATTAACGGCGGCGGCGCAGAGTCACATCTGTATTGAGGCTTGGGTCGCCCCGAGTGTATTGCTCCTGCGATATGTCCCGCCAATCCATGCCCTCACGCGAGCGAGCGAGCGTGCGTGCGTGCGTTGCCTGCGTGCGTGCGTTGCCTGCGTGCATGCCCTCCACGAGGCGCCCCGCCGGGGATCATGGATACCTTCCCTTGTCAGGAGGAGATCTTCTCCCTCTCTACCGCCACCCGCTGTTTGCTCACCCACACACGCCCCCTCCACTCCAGCCTGGTGACTGGGCCCGTCACGCTAGCCATCATGACCACCGGCAGCCGTCGTGCTCTTGAGCCTTATACCCTGCTCCTGTTTCTTTCACCGTTGTGCCGCCAGGGCCATATCCACTTACACTAAGCCCTGCCCGCTCCGAGGATGGCCATGGCGCTGACCCAGACGAGACCACGACGATCCACTCTCTCAGACATTCTGTCCTCGTCATTGGCATCAACTCCCGCGTTCGGTGTTGCCCGGTCTTATATGGTATCGTGTGGCGGGTGCGCGTCATCCTTGAATTCGACTGACCGACTCACCTCTCCTACGAAGAGCTGTAAGAAATCCATCTTGGGCTTTGAACAACTCTGACGCCAAGAAATCGGCCTATTTTCCATGTTGGGTCGGCTTTTGCTGTGTCGACATAGCAAACTGTCTCCATCTTACTCGACGCCGCTTTTTTGATCCCTTATTTAAGGACTTGTTGTCCTCCTCCATGAGCTCGAGTCTACAGTGAGCCAGACCATCGAGCTAGAGTATCTCCCAGCTACTAGGAAAACAAGCAAACAGCCGCGTAAGGTTTCCAGCCTCGTCTTCCCCTTTTTCTTCCCCCCTTTTCTTAGTATCTCCTGGAATAGAAAAGAAATGTCCTCACACCAACCTCCTGAAGAAGATCAGGGACTCACAGAGGACTCTATTACCTACGACGGATACGACTACTGGGCTGAAGGCGAAGCTGAAGCTGAAGGGGGCATCGAAGACCTGGCAACGCCACGACAGACTAAAGCGCCTTCTCTTCCATCGTCCCATTCATCCAAGAGCCGGAGCAAGCGGAAAGGAAACAAGGCGCCTCAGTCAGGTTCAGACACGGAAAAGGAAGCCGCCAAGATGTCCTCCCGTTCCTCAAAGCACCACTCATCATCATCCTCCACCAGCTCCAAGAAGGACAAGTCCAAGTCCAAGTCCAAGACAGATGACTGGACTGAAGTTACGGAGCCCGAGGAGAGACGGCGTATCCAAAACAGGATTGCCCAGCGCAAGTTCAGTATGTGGTTCTTTACGCAGTGAAAATCAGGCTGTGACCAGCGTGCTGGAGACTAAGACTCGGTAATTTCAGGAGAGAAAGCGCGAGAACAACGAGACCAGGCCCAGCGCGATGCCCAGAATCAACAACACGCGGGTAGCAGCTATACAGTCCCCGGACCCGATGACCTTGGGGTGGACGGCGACCTCTCTGGCCTTCCATGGGGCAGCTTCAGCATGCAGCACATTGTGGCAAGGGGCCATCACGCTGCCAGTCAGCAGGGCAGCCGTCAAGAGTCGGATCCGCGACCCGAGGATCCCCACAATCCGTACTTGGTTCCGTACGGCGGCGGTGGCTACGTTGCACCCATGTCCAGCTATGGGGGACGAGACACCAGCAGCGGGGACGATAGCATGTACTACCACGATCAGTCGCCATATTATCACGAATGGGATGGAACAAGCGGCGGTGACGGCTTCCACTCGCATCAGTGACGGGAACGGCCACATGTAAGACAGACAAGAAAGAACCCTGGGTGCATAATGATATTCGGTGCCTTGCTAACAAATAGGAAGGCGGGAAATGAAACAGCTGAGAAACGCTAAAGACAGAGTTAAGCCCAGAGAGGGAATGATTTTCTGTGCCGGACTTGCTCGGCAGACACCGGCCGAGACATCACAGCTGGGAAAAGATTTTTGGTTTCGATTCTGCTTCTGGAATTTTGTTGGGCTGGGTACGCAAGATGGAATTGGTACGTGACAATGATTTGATCTGGTTCACGGCTATAGACGTTTGGATATTGTTTTGTTATTTTGTCTTTTTTTTTTTTTCTTTTTCTGTTTTCCATTTCGATTTTCAGTTTCGCATGGGTTATCTTTGGCAACTCCACTTCTTTTTTTTCTCGTTTCCCTTTTCCGTCTTGGACATATACCCCCTTTCTTTTCTTTTCTTTTCTTTTCTTTTCTCTTCTACTTCTTTCTACTTCCTTTCATTCTTTTTTTGTATTATTTGCAAACTCGCAACTTTGTTCTCTTTTGGATACCACTCCATGTAGGGTGTGTGTTACAGCGTTTTATGCAACTCCATCTTGGAAATTTCGTTCAGCTCGTTCAACTGACCGCCTTTTGGGCGCAGTGATGAAGTAACGAAATATAGATTCTCTTTATCAATTTCACTTTGCCAAATTGAGTCAATAGAGTCCGGCCGGATATCGGCCAGTGACAACAGCTGCTTGCGTGGATATGGACCGATGTGGGATGCTGCCTAGAAAATGCACACCATGAAGCTCGGCATTGCTGACGAATGCTCGACATTTTTTTATTTAAAAAATTTTGTACAACTCGCATCATCACCCTGGGCATTCCGAAGTTTCTCCTTCCCTCCTCCCCACCATCACCATCTGTAGGGCATCTTGTATCAAAAGTGCAGGTTTGAAATAAGACAGGATGCTGCGGTGACGCCTTGGCGCCCCCTTTGGAGGTACTATGGAGGCCAGGAGGATTGATGCCTAGCCTAGTCGTCCCTCCACCGACACACTATCCGAGTTTCACTCGGGTGCATATTTTCACACCATAGAACTGCCAAGAGTTTGTGGCTCCAGTGCAGCAGAGACACAGACCATACATGCATTAGTACATTAGTACATTAGTCCGGCATATGGTATGTATGAAGGGTTCGTATGTGATGATGCGCGTTGCGATGGCGTTGCGTTGCGTTGAGCTACTCGAGTTCAACGGTATTCCTACCACCCCCTTTCCCCCTTCCCCCCGCTATCCCGACGTTGTAGCCCGGCACACGTCTATTTGACTGCTACCCGTACATTCCGTATCCTCGCTGTGCTGTCTGTCTGCGGCACATGCACGACAACTTGGAAAGGAGGGGAAGGGAGGCTGTTGCGGGCAGGCAACGGAAGAATTGAAGAGCAAAAGAAGGCTCGGACTCGGGCAGATAGACGCCTTCCATTGAACGAGGAGGTTGGTTGGGTTTGATACCATGTACAATACAGGGGAAAGGTACGTACCTTGGGTAGATTTTCTCATGACGCCGCGTCTTTGCCTGGCGTAACCATCTCCCTTTTGTCGCGAAAGAACGTGACTCCCCTCCCCTCCCTTCCCGCCGTCATGGGTCCGTCCGTCTGGGGTGCAAAGTGCCAAAGACGTTGTTAACCAGACCTTGGAAACAGAAACCCTCTCAGCTCTCACGGCATCTCGCCCAATATGGAAAGGTCAGGGAACCCAGACAAAAGGACCCGTCACCGTGGGGCACCGCCACCGCCTATATTGCTTTTCCCCCATGCACGGTAAACCTTGTTGGTGTTACACTTGAGCGATGGGACCCAAGTGATGGACGTTTATCCGATGATCCCCAGGGGAATGCTCTGGGATGGATGGCTTCACTGAGGACTTTTTGATCAATCATCGCTTTGCTTCCGCTTTGCCTGAAACTCCTCCATGTCCATTTCCACGCCGGTTCAAATTGCGAGGGGGACGATAAGTGAGGGGAGGGCGCTGCGGACAAGCCCCGCTACGACACATCCCATGTTGTCTCTGCCCCGCGCTGGCGTAGTTAGGGTTCTTAGCGTAACTTTTGCTTCACCGCCCGGCAGAATCATACCATTCAGGCCATCCCAATTTCTTGACCGAATAGCCCGTGCTGCAAGGCGGACTCGTCTCTCCAAAGACAAAAGACTCCAACAACGTCAAGAATCAGCCTCACCTGCCATCCCAACGTTTGAAACGCTTCCACACAGCGGATGCCCACCATTCACCCCCGGTTCATCGCCTCTTCCAATAATTCTCCGTCCTTCCCCATATTGATGATATCATACCCCCCTTATCTAATCCTACCCTTGCCCTCGTGCGTTATCGGCGCCTCTTTTGTTCATGTCTGTCTCTTGATATTGTGATGCACTGCCTCTTCTTCTTCGTATCCGATCAATACTTCACCGCAATTATCAATCATTTTTCGTCTTTTCAATCTGGAATGGAAACTCACTCCGAATGAGAGAAAAATTCCTCCATGGGGAAATTTATACCGTCTGCAAGTCCAGGACTCGAGAAAGGATGCTGGGCTGAGAAAAAGCGGGTCCACCTAGGGTTCAATTTACCACCTCTACGGGGGTACTCTACGTCAACTAGCCGTGCCTAGTCTGCATAGGAGAGCAAAGAGGAGGTTGACAAGCTGAGGGAGCTCTTCGGTGACCGTACACCCTCGCCACGATTCCCCTCTCTCCCACACCACAAGTTCATGAGCACAGGCCACTCTGCACCGCAACCCTTCCGCGTAGTCGAGAGGCACATGCTATTCAGGAACAACACCCTAACAGGGCTGACGAAGGTGTGTAGATGACTTCTCCACGGAGCTTCTCATGTCCCCCCCCCCCCTTTCTCGCACCCCATCGCCATCCGGGGATACCCCGACCCGGAAACGGCCCTTAATGGGGATAATGGCCCCGTATTCCCGGCTGTGCTCCCTGAGCATCGTCGCTTTTTGGCTGGCTGGGAATAAGGCGCCAAGACACACAAGATCTTCACCGGACTCGGATGCCAGTCCCTTAGAGCTCTAGAAGAGCACTTTGTCCCGGATGGAAGGCCCACTGCCGCGCCTTGGAGATTGAGGTGACTGGCAAAGGTCATCCGAGTCGACCGGTCCACGAAGGAAACTTGATTAGTGATGTTTCCGGACCCATGAGCCTGGGTTCAAAGGTTGTGCAACCTAGCCGGTGCCGGTCTTCAAGCAGTCCCGAGTACCGACCGAGTGGTCAACTGAAGTCGGCATGGCTGGTGTTCGGGATCAAGGACGAGGTGAGTGAGTCAACGAAGGTTCGGGTTGAGTTGATGATTCACTCGGTCAATCTACCTACCTACCTCTTGATCATCCCTTTTCTTCTTTCTTCTTCGCTTCGGCCTGTCAAGGCGACCGTCGGCAGGCTGTGCAGAACGCGCTGAGCTTGCTATTGACCCCTGAGAAGTAACGCAAAATGTGACCTTGACGCCGTCTAGGTGCACAGTTAGTGGTGTCAGCTGAATATATCTGAAGGTGGATCGGTCCTGCATGTTTGTGCCACAGGATTACAGCACGTGGTTTGATACCACTCTACTGGGACACCCACCCACGTGGGTCTGAGCCCCCCAGAATACAACATGTCCGGTGTTCTTTGCATAACGTTTGAGCATGTCTCGGGGAGGCAAAGACGTGCAGGCCGGCAGATGGATATCAATGTGCTCAGGAGTTGACGTTAAAGGCCGATTATATCCAGTATGTACTACATACAAGACACTGACACTCGAGCAACATCTAGGTGTATGACTCCAAAGAAAACAAGGTGTTATTTTGAAAGGGGGCTGTGAGTTCCCATTTTCAACGTATTTCGCATTAAGTTCCCTTGACAGCAACTGAGAAATGCAGCTCTCAGCGGCTTTCAGTGGTTGATTCTAAGTTTGGGTTTGGGGAAACGAAAGTGGGGGCCAATGGGAACGAGCCAACCCCACGTTTCGTTACGTACCCCTGCGTCTTTAGCTTGTAACTTGCCTGTAGTATACGGTACCTTGAGTGCTGGTTGTTGGAGCTAACGTGTCCAGTAAACTGTAAACCAAGCTCGCTGAGAGCATCTCGCCAATCCGCAAATCCGCGCCACGACGATGAAGTTGTAGTGCCCATACCACTCTCAATTCATGTAGCTATGGCTCAAGGGCGCCAATTGAGCCTTTTGCTCGTCCTTTTCTCCCTGTATGCCTTCTTCGGGCTGCAGACTGCTGCCGCTGCCTCAGAGGGTGGCTCGATTCTCAACAGCGAGGTCGGCCGCCAGAACAACCAGAGCCTGCTATGGGGTCCCTACCGTCCGAACCTCTACTTTGGCGTGCGCCCCAGGATACCCAAGAGCTTGATGGCGGGACTGATGTGGGGAAAAGTCGAGACATACACGGATTTTCAGACAAGTTCGTCCCCCTCCAGGAGACCCCTCCCAAATCCACTGGTGCCCGTTGCTGGGCTAACACATTATGCAAATATAGGTGTCCGATACACGTGTGAACAGAATGAGGGGATGAAGGGCTACGGCTGGGATGAATACGACACTAGGAAGGGCGGCGTTCAGTCTATTCACGACATCGAGAACGGCATCGACATCACCACGTCGTTCGTCAAGGTTCCAGGCGGCACACACGGAGGCAGTTGGGCCGTGCGAGTCAAAGGCGAGCTCAACGACGATGTGCCCCAAGACAGGAAGATGATTGTGATTTTTTACGTGTCTCAGGAAGGGGGTGGCCAGCTCGAGGCTCTCGCGGGCGACAGTGACAAGGGCTACGAGGAGGCCGACGTGACGATCAAGGGTGCTTCGGACGTGCTGGGGGCCTACAAGCTTGTCGTTACCAAAGGGGACGGGACACAGCCAAAGAGTGATCACTCCATGTCAGAGCTCCGGGGTCCTGGCCAGACTGTTGTGCAGTCCCTGACATACCCAGACGAGGTTCTTTGGCAGGCCAAGCCCATCGTCTTCAAGCAGCTCAAGGAGGGGGTTGACTGGCTTGTTGAGAACAATTTTGACAACACAAATGCCCCGCCTCCCTGGCAGGTCTACCAGCTCAACAACCGGCCGGGTGCTGGCAACGTGCAGATTGTCGAGAAGATTTTCGAGGGAAGCTTCGAATTTGACGTACTTTTCTCCAGCGAATCGGCCGGCAAGGACCTCACGAGTGCCGACCTGACCAGGGAGATTAAGGAGACGACCGAGTCGTTTGGGGAGCGCTTCTCCAGCGTGTTTTCCTTCAAGGCGCCCTTCACGGCTGACAAATACAGGAAGTTTGGCCGGAGCATGTTCTCCAACCTCATCGGAGGGATCGGTTACTTCTCTGGGCATTCCCTTGTTGACCGTTCGTATGCACCAGAATACGAGGAGGAGAACGAGGGTTTTTGGGAAGAAACGGCGGAAGCCAGAGCCCGCCAGCAAGAAGCTCCCGAGGGCCCATATGAGATTTTCACAAGTGTGCCCTCGAGGCCGTTCTTCCCTCGAGGCTTCCTCTGGGACGAGGGCTTTCACCTGCTGCCTATTGCGGACTGGGACATTGATTTGTCCATGGAAATTGTCAAGAGCTGGTTCAACCTCATGGATGAGGATGGATGGATCGGCCGCGAGCAGATCCTTGGCGAAGAGGCTCGAAGCAAGGTCCCTCGGGAGTTTCAGACTCAATACCCCCACTACGCCAATCCCCCAACGCTCTTCCTGGTCCTCGATTCTTTCGTCGACAAGCTTCGAAAGGCGGCCAACGGCAGCTTACCAGCTGCAAAGCAGCATCTGTCACAGGGCGTGCCTCTCGCAACCGCTTTAGTGGATAACCCCGAGGTTGGGCTGGACTATCTCCGCCAGCTATACCCACTCCTGCGACGGCAGTTTGACTGGTTCAAAAAGACACAGTTTGGCGACATCAAGTCTTATGACCGTGAAGCTTACTCGTCCAAGGAGGCATACAGATGGCGCGGCCGCTCCGTGACGCACTGTCTGACCAGCGGTCTGGACGACTACCCGCGTCCTCAGCCCCCGCACCCGGGCGAGCTGCATGTCGACCTGATGTCCTGGATGGGCATGATGGCCAAGTCGTTGATCAATATCTCCGGCGCTGTTGGCCTCGCCGAAGAAGCCGAGGAGCTGAAGAAAGTCCTTGACGGCATTGAGCACAATCTTGACGACCTACATTGGTCTGCCAAAGACGGCTGCTACTGCGACGCCACTATCGACGACTTTGAAGAGAACAAGCTCGTCTGCCACAAGGGCTACGTCTCGCTGTTTCCATTCCTGACAGGTCTCTTGGGGCCGGAGAGCCCCAGGCTCGGCGGGATCTTGGCGCTCCTCGGAGACGAGGAGGAGCTGTTCAGCCCGCATGGGCTTCGGAGCTTGAGCAAGAAAAACGAGTTGTACGGGTCTAACGAGAATTACTGGCGCAGTCCGATATGGATCAACATTAATTACATGGCGATTGATCAGCTTCGTGTGAGTATTTGATATTCTTACTTCTTTTTATTTTTATGTGGAACGGAGTGCTGACACCTCCCTCTAGAACATTGCAACACAAGAAGGACCTCACAAAAATACGGCCGCAGATCTGTACAGACGGCTGCGCAAGAACGTGGTTGACACAGTGTACAACAGCTGGGAGGAGACGGGTTTCGCGTGGGAGCAGTACGACCCGGATACGGGCAAGGGCCAGCGCACGCAACATTTTACTGGCTGGACTAGTCTCGTAGTCAAGATCATGGCCATGGATGACCTCCCGGTAGGGGATGGAGCAGCGCATGCACGGGACGAGCTATAGTCGGCCCGTTCAGTTGGTGACATGAAATAAGCATGAATAGAATCGGCGAGGTTTGTTGTATTTGGACTCTCTCTGGGAAGGGATGGACAGGGGTAAAACAAAAGTAGCATATTTGACCAAAGGAAAATCGTATCTGGTGCGGAGAGGAGTAGAGGTCCCTCCGAATTTATACCCTACAATCGCATCAATCGGTGCGAGTATTTCAAACAAACAGACACGCATTATCCTACCTAGCTCCAAACCCCTGCATATTTCTCGCAGTCTACCAGTCCCAATTCAGCTCATTATGCTTTCTTGTATCGACGTTTCCCTTCCCTCTCATCAACTGCATATTAGGTGGGCGGCCATGGGCATGGACGATGGGCATGGCATGTATGACACAAGCCAAACACGACAGATGAATATATTTTTACCTAGTTATTTGAATGAAATCGAAATTCTTAAACCGTTATCTCACTGGTCGTCAACGTCATGCTCACCTATTATAACTTGGAGGCTAGGAGGAGAGCCGACGATGATAATGTAAGCGAGGTCGTTGAAAAAATACAATATGATGGGATGTTATTCATCCTCTTTTTGTCTATTGGTAAGCATTCATTTGATCTTTTTTGACGCTAAAGATATGGGACGACTTGCAACATCAGAGTTCGCGGGATAGGTATCGTAGAGGATTCGCTCCCCTCGTCCTCCTCCTCCTCCTCCTCCTCGCTCATATATTATTATCCCGCTGCCTGGATTATCTCGTCCTTTATATGAGTTGTTTGCTTTGGGGGTGAGATATTTCCAATGTCAATTTCGTCTGGGGCATCATTGATCGTTGAGGAGAACACACCGCTCGGCCGACGGACTCTTGGTTCTTGGTGTATGAATGCCTATTAAGGACACTGGGTGGCTCCTTAGGCTACATCTCGTGGCATAAAACTGGATCGCTATCTTTGATACATGCATCGGCCAAAAAAACTCATGGGCTGCCCTCCGTCAGCACTATCCTACAAGTTTGATGGGACTGGCGGCAAAAGTCCATGAAGATCGCTTCTACAATTCGCCGTGCTCCTTGGGCTTAGCTCTTGCTACTTCTCTTATTGATTTTTGGATGGGTGTGTTCGTTCGTGATGGCAAACCCAAATATACACCCGTCGTTGTTGAAATCGTGAACGCGGGAGGAAATAATCTGAGGGGGGAGAGGGGGGGGGGGGGGGGGGGGTTTGGTTTATAGCAATTTGCTCCTTCCAGTTTCCAGCACTCACGCCCTTCGTTGCTCCTTCCTGTTCCATTGAGTATATGACACGAAGACTGTGCTCGTTTTGCCGCTCACTGTTTTGAGGGACCCAAACATGGTTCTGCAGTTTGGCAGATGCGCGTTGTGCCGTAAACTCAAAATCAGAGGAGCGGGCGTGACTTGGTGGCAGGTGCCTTCCAGTTATACCACACCTTAACCTGCAGTCAACTGTTTGAGACCGCACGGTAACTATGAGGAGAATCAAACATTTCTCTCCGCGTCAGCTCCTCCCTGTCTCTCCTGCTCAGTACCTTACTTGCATCTTGAAAGGCAGACCTGATGTCACAATACAGGAAGGAGGGACTGCATTTGTGGGTGGAGTTGGGACGGCATGAAAGGAGCTGTTCCCAGCTACCCAGCTTTGTACTTACGCTGCACACACACACAAGATCCGCATCTTGCATATTGAATAAACATATTGAACACACCTTGCTTGAGTTCGAGTTGCGCCAAAACAAAAGCACAAGCAAGCGGACTTTGGCGACTAAAACACAGTGACTCCCGCTTCGGTCTGCACGAATTGTTCTGGAGACAATGCTGCCGATAGCACTCCTTTGGTTCCAATTCTCATTTTATGAGACATTGGGGGGAGACGTTTAGATATACGAGACCTGGATGAGGTAGCGCTCTTTCAAATCGCTTCATTTGAACTGGTTATATCAAAGAAATTCCTTACCATTTGGTGAAGGGGAATGGGGGGAGGAAGATACCATTCCAATCTTGTAAGTAGTTATCCAACCCTCTCGAGATCACACTGCCTTTTTAGTATAGAGTCACAGAAACTCTTCAACATAAATACGAGAAAAGAAGACGCAGAGAAAATGCAAACCAGGGGTACTCCATAAGAAACGAAAGTAAGATAACATTGAGGTAGGCCAATGGTTCGTTCCAAAGGATTCAATTTATTTAGTGTCCATTGGACAACCAGCCATTGAGATTACAACCAGCAACCAGTGAATACTGGACTGGTAGTGTAATGAGGGATAGTGCTGAGAGGTGTAAACTGAGAGGCGTTTTGAAACAATGGGGCACACATGTAGCCACCACAACAAGCACCTGGTCTGCTGGGGTTTTAATATTTAAAAGGAACGTGATATTTTACTTCCGTCGATCACGTGTCGTACTTCTCCTCGACGTCACTCATGTCATGGCCTACCTCACTTGCGCAGTTCATAAAAAGAAGGGGAGTTGATACAGAGCAAGGATGGGAGAAAACACTGAAACACACGGGAAAGCCATCTTGGCATCCCGCCAACGTTGAACATAAGGGACGGTCTAGCAAATACGCGTGTGCCGCATGTCTCTGTGCAATAGGCAAACACAGCGTTATCCAGAGTACGGGGACCGACCCTTTCAGGAGAGAATTGTCAATCACAGATATGCAAGAGCAACTGGTTGTATCTGTGAAATAGATTGGGGATTTAACTTTGGTATTGTTTGTTATTCCCCCCTTCCCTGGTGCATGTGGTGAATGTATGAACCTACTGCACCCATCGCGGAAGGTAGTACTTGACGTTTTCGTAGACAAGGAAGGTAACCCAAGTCGCCGGGAGCACGCGAACGACGCCCGGCACCATGCCCCGGTAGAAACCGCGTACACCCTCTTCCCGCCACAGCTTTCTGATAACACCGCGGATTCCCCTGCCAAACTGCTCTTCGGCATCGTAGTGCTGTAGCCTGCTTCGCAAGACTTGAAGCGGGTAGGTGGTGGAACCGGCGATGAGCTTCGCCATGGTGGAGATGACAATGGTCGCCTCGTTGGACATGTGGTTGTTGTGTGGTACCTCATCATCTGGGCTGCCTCCTCTCAATATATGGCGGCGGCGACGGCGGGAAAAATACAGACGGCGAGCGGGATCGTAGACTGCGAACTGAACGGCGCCGTGGCTGACGGCGAGCATGCCGACGCCGAGACCACGATAGAAGCCCAAGAAGCCCTCCGCATGGAACAGGCGGATGGCGCCGGTCCACATGCTGGGGTAGGCGCCTGCTGCGGAGCTGTTAGACGAAAGCATGCGTGTCTTGAGAACCCAGATGGGGTTGGTTATAACTTGGGTCAAGGCGCCGGCACCGAGTGACGAAGCGAAGAAGTCGGCGGGTGAGAGGGCCAACTTGTTGTTGTCGGTCGTGCCATCATGACCATCAGCAGCGTGCTGGCGTCGCTGCTTGAGGGCGGAAATGCCGTACTCAATCCTGGACTTGAAGAAGAAAAATGAGGCCCAGCTGGTAGCGTTACCCAACAGATTGGGAGTGAGGCCGCGATAGATGGCGGCAATGGGCCTCTCGGTCTGGATCAAGCTGCGAATGACCGACACTGTGGTCAAGGCTACCGACGGTGCTGTGGCACTCCGATGAACTGAATTGTTGGTCAGCGCGGGGAATCGAAAAGACAGGGGAGTTGATGCTTGACCGACTCTGCATGCGCGTCTTGACGATGTCGAGTGGATGGACAACTAGGGTGGCCATGGACCCAGCCGAGAGCCCGGCGATGGTCTCGACGAGGGCGGGAGAGAGGCCCGCATCTTTCGTTTCCGTCATAGAGACGTCTGATTGCACTCGCTACATCGTAGTCTACAGTATTGAGCTATGGGCCATCACTGTCAAGCGGCAGCGGTTGTTTGTTTTGTCATGACAAGGAGAAGAACTGTAGGAGAATGGCGCGTCGTAAAAAAAAAAATACAGGCTCGGCAATTAAGACCGAGGAAACCCGAAGTGGGCGGATTTTTTTTTACAACCAGCATTTCTCAGTCAGGGGGACGTATAACAAACGAAAACCAACACTGACACGCAATCAAGCAATTGAAACATGCAGAAAATACAGCGCTCCGTTGCCGTGATTCATAGCGAGGTTGTCCATTATTATAGTATACAGTCATTGGTGGTATCGTCCAGGCTCCCCCAACCATCCATCTAAATGCAGACGGCTCGTATATTTCGACCTGCCAGTCGAGCCTGATTTGGTTGCTTTTGTCCTCATGACATGGGTCGTCCACCTCGGCGCCCATTTCCTTGCGATCGTACATATACAGTGCGCTGAAGTTTCTCCGTCCATAATGCATCAACCATCTATGAGAGAGGCGAGAGGAGGCTGTAGCATTGGTTAGGCTCTGGCATCTCGGACGTTCCAAAAGTAGGACATACTGGATAAGATAAGGTCTGGGCTCGCTCCTTGTGTATCCTATCGAGACTGTCAGTACCGTAACATTTGTGCATCGGCATCGTGGGTAGATCGGGCGGCAGTCGCATACCAAGGTAGAGGATCAGGGGAAGATAGCCACTGCCAACATGGTTAGCTATTGCCCCAGTTGTGATTGTCCGCGGGGCGAGAGGAACATACTAGTGAATCGCAACGCGTGACACCTCAATGATGCGGCTGATGCGTTCCTGTTGCAAGATTGTTAATCGGGGAGCTGTCTTCACCATGGTGGTGTTCGTGGGCATGGCGAGGCCTACCTTGGACTCCTCCGAGAGCGCGAACATCTTGGCGGTGTGTCTGGAAAGAAATCGAGGGCTTCACGAGAGGTTAGAGTTGTGTCAATGATAAGTTGCGAGTCGATGCTCCTCACTTGTCCGAGATTCTTGGTTGAGCGGATGGACTCGATGATGGCGCTTGAGTGCAGGAATCGTTTTTTTTTGTTGGATGGTCGCTGGCCTGCCGCGTCCAGGCTTGGCCGCTGGGCAGCTCCCCAAACGAATTGAATCCTTGTCAGCGCACGTGACTGGATGTTCTTGTTTGTCTGTACCTAGGCGACCAGGTACCTGCAGAACCGTGCACGGTGCATCTCAGACTGCCTGCCGAGCCAAGATCTTGACGATGCTCAATGCTCGACGCGACAGAATCGACCTAAATTCTTCCAAAAACCAAATCCACCCATCTCGGTCCTATACGAACCTTTAACACAGCACTCGCACGATCCAACCAGCGTCTTGGGAGTCTACTTGAACATTTTATAATTGTTGGAGGCTTGCGCAAGCCGGGGAGGAGGAAGCCGAGCTCAAAATGTCGAAACACTGGTGAGTCCGCGACCCTTCCAAACATGGGGAATTGCTTACGGTACACGACATGTTTTAACACGCGCAACAGGGAGCAGAATAAAGACGCCACCGTCTATGTGGGAAACATTGACGAGCGATTCACACAGGAGTTACTCTCCGAGTTGATGACCCAGGTCGGGCCGGTGCGCCAGGTACACATGCCCCAGGACCGCGTTTCGCAGACACACCAAGGTTACGGTTTCGTCGAGTTTGATACACCCGCCTCCGCCGAATACGCCGCAAAGGTCCTCAACGGCATCCGAGTATGGGGAAAGCCCATCCGTGTCAACAAGGCGAGCGCCGACAAGCAGAAGACGGTTGACATTGGCGCCGAGCTGTTCATCAACAACCTCGACTCTCAAGTCGACGAGAAGATCCTCTACGACACCTTCAGCCAGTTTGGCCAAATCCTGCGCCAACCCAACATTATCCGAGACGACAACAACATCTCCAAGGGCTACGGCTTTGTTAGCTTCGACTCATTCGAGGCCAGCGATGTCGCCCGCAACACCATGAACGGCCAGTACCTTCTGAGCAAAGCCATCACGGTCGAGTATGCCTACAAAAAGGACGGCAAGGGCGAGCGCCACGGCGACGAGGCCGAGCGCAAGTTGGCTGCTGAAGGAAAGAAGCACAATATCGTTCCCGAGCTGCAGACTTTGCCCGCCGGCTTCCACATGACGAACCCTACGACCCCTCTAAGCGCCGTCCCCGGTGCGCCGCACATCGACCCATCCTCACTCGTGTCTCCCGTCGGTGCCGGCGGACCTCCTCTCATTTCACCTGTCGGCATGCCTTCGGTTGGTGCTGGCTACGGTTCCATGCCTCCAGGCCCCGGGATGCCTGGCATGGGTCGCGCTGGACCTCTTCCCCCAGTCTACGGCAGTATGCCAGCTGGTGCCGGTGGCCGCATGGTTGGCCTTCCGCCTGCGCCATCTGGTCTTCCTGCGCGGCCGCCACCTAGCCATGCTGGGTTCGGCGGCCCTGGGGCCAACTTCCGCCCGCCAAACCCAGCGTTCCCTGGTGGCCCACCGCCGAGCAGCCTTCCCACACCTCCGCCAATCTATCCGGGCATGGCTCCTCCTGCCGGCTTTCCGGGCGCTCCTCCTGGCGCTCCGCTGCCTCCCGGATTTATACCTCCCCCGGGTAGCATTCCTCCTCCCCCAGGATTCGGTGGGCCGCCAGCACCAGCCTCCAATGGATATGGTCGACGCTGAGGATAATAGCTATCTCCGGAGGCTCTTGGACTATTGAAGACATAGGCATAGATATCAACCCGACGCAAGCGCGAAATCAAGAGGCAAACCCCTTCCAACGGAAAGGAACCCGCTTTCAATGGAAAAGCAACGGCTTTTAGCCAAAAAGGGCGATTTTAAGAGCCGTGGATGGCGTGTCAGAAAACACAATACGGCTGTTTTCGGGCAAGGCGTTTTCTGTTTCTCACTACTCGTCTCCGGGTTCTCGGAAGGCTTAGCGAGCACGACTCTTTTCCTCTCTGATCTCCAATCACCAGCCAGGTGCTAACCACACTACAGTCGTCTGCAATCAACTCTTCCTTCCCCCAAAATCACAAAATGACTTGAGTTTGAATGAACCAAGTCTGGGTGGGGGATTACTTGCCTTAGTAGTAGTAAGGAGAGAAAGCAGGGAGGAGAAAGTTGTGGTTGCCAAGACAAAATGTCAGAACAGACACAAGTTGTAGAGGAAAAACGGGGTAAATGCTGCACCAAAACGAAGATACCCAGACACAATTACAAAGTCAAATTAATCATACTCGTTGTTTGAGCCAACCACAGCGTAGCTTGCGGCTCGTACGTCATCAAGGGAACCAAAACAAAGCAAGGGAAAAAATAGCCCCCGATTGCAATAAATTGCTGAGCTTCTGTATTCTCCCTCTACTGGACTACGTGCTAGATAGTCTACCTACACACGTGCGAGGTGAAAATGCAGGTAAAACCGGGTAATAGCATTTTCTCAATGGGACCTTATTTGTAAGGGTTTTCCACCCCCTTTTCCTCTACCATTCTCCCACGGAACTACGTAACTGGGCCGGTATATAATACAACTCGTCTTACGACAAAGAATTCACCCTGTCTCTTTCTCCCCTGTTTTCTCAGCGTGGATTACTTGCTGATTTTGGTAGATTTGTTGGAATAGGGACGGATCCGTCCGTCAGATGACCCTTCTTGGGAGCCCTTCCTCCTTGGTGCACTCACCTCTACCTTGTAAGGAAGAAACAATGAACCGTTTTCTCGGTACCACATAGCCAGGGTCCGAGCTCACTCACTCAATCCCAGCCGCGCCGTCCTCCGCAGCGGGAGCAGCAACAGCAGGAGGTGGAGCGGCAGCCGCCTCGGCAGCCTTCTTTGTCGCCTCGAGGAGGAAAGCCTGCTCGATGGCGGCCCTACGGCGAAAGACGCGCAGCCAGCGCTCGCCCCAGCGGCGGACGAGCCTTTCCGCCTCGCCGTTCCCTTCGCCACCCACGTCGAGCATCTCGTCCTTGCTACCGCTGGCCCATGCAATCAAAGCATCCTCCATGGCCTTGAACAGGTCACGCATGTTCTTCACCTCGAGGTCGCGCGTCTCGTCGTCCACCATCGCATCGGCTTGAGTAGACTTTTGCACGAGTTGGCGGACACGGCCGGTTACCTTCATCACGGTATGAAAAACCATCTCGTAAACGTGGGCCTTTGCAAGGGCCTCGCCCCGCGTAGCGCCAGCGTAGCTGACGAGAGCCCAGTGGATGACGACTGAGGGTACGAGGATGCTGTAGTTTAGCAGCTTCTCGACGATGGAGATGGCTACACCGGGTTGCGCGCCCCAGTAGGCCATCACAGCGTTAATAATCTGGGACCGAGCGGCGTCCGACGCAGCACCTGCGTCTGTTAGGCGGTCCTTGGTTCGCTCGATGGCGGCCAGGACGTGCGACAGAGACTTGCTTCCCACGTGCAGGACCGCCGTTACAAACACATCGGTGCTCGCTACCAGAGGGTCGAGGTTGTTGTCGATGGCCAGTGCGTGGATCCGCTCAATAATGGGCTGTATTTCCTCATCTGGAGCCTTGCGCTTCAGGAGGCCGGCAATCTCACGGCCTTCAGTCGCAAAGGGAGTTTCTGGTGAAGGAGGTCAGCATCTCGGAAAGAGGGCACATCTGGTCTCAGTAATATAAAATCGCTTACGGTCGTTGGCGAATTTGAAGTCGGGCACATCCTTCTCCTGCTCGGGTCCAATCAAATGCTTGTAGGGCTCAGGCAAAGTATTCTTGATCCGCTGAGCAAAACTGAGGCGAATCTCCTTGTCGATGGCCCCCGTGATAAACGCCTTGCGCGGGTAGAGGTTCGAAGTCTCCACGTCTTCAACCCACTCAGTCCACTTCCAGGTGAAGCCAAAGTTGCTCAAGTGATGGGCGAACCAGTCCACGAAACGATTTGCAAGCTCTATGTCCAGGCAGTGGATATTTCTGTACAGGTACCGAATGGCGCGACCAAGACTAGGCGCTATTGCGGCAGGCGCCAGCTTACACGCCTCGGTCAAGACCGAGTGGTAATAGACGAGCTTGTGCTCCGGGTTTGGCAGCTGGAAGAGCTGTGAGAACACAGCATCGACGGCGACATCCTCCGGTTTCCACGTTGACTTTGGTGATTCGATATCTCGCAGCCGATCGAAGGGTGTGGCCCGAGCAGCGAAGGTCCGAGGAGCAAAATAACAATCCACCTCAATCAAAAAGCGTGCGGTAATATTGCGGTTGTAATGAAGGATATTGATGGTATCCAGCAGAGCATCGCGAATCAACGACGCCGCAGCAGTTGCGGTGGAAGGCACCGATTCGACGTCCTGAACAGGGTAGACAGAGAAGTAGATCTCCGGGAAAAGCGGCCGAGGTCCAGCAACGACTGTCTTGGGAATTATGATAGGGGGAAAAGCATGCTTCGTCGCGCTGCTCAAGTTTGGTGGCTCTTCTGTTTCTGCGGGAAACTCCCAAGGTCTCGGCAGGCAAGGAATTGCCCATCCATTGCTTGCCTCGGACTGTAGCTGAGTCTGCAGCAATCCAATCAGACTCATCGACGGAGATGGGTTCTCCTCGCTGCCCTCAGGATGGTATGGTTCAATCAACGCTTGTAGAGCATGGGGTTCTGAAGCAATAATCTCTGTCTTGTCCATAATTTCCGCTGCCTTTTGTTGCCATTGACCCGGAGCCGCTACCATGACGTAAGGGAGTGTAAGGAGGATGATCTTCACAAGTTCCGTTCCAATTGTCTATTCGCCATGTCGTTAGCAATATTCCAAAGCGCCGAAACAGTATATCGGAAGGGGACAACGTACATCTTCCGAGCTGGCTGTCTGCAGGTCTCCCGCACGATTAAAGAGCTCCTCGAGGATGGGGAAGACACCCTCGCCCTCGAGACAGCTCTGCAGACAAGCCAACAGCTTCAGGTAGAGCTTCACATCGCGCCAGTCGCCCTGGGCAATCTTTGACTCGAGGTCAGCCGCGAGCTTGGCGAGCAGAATGTCGACAAGTTCGGGCTTGTTGGTGTTTGCAACCAGGACGACGGCGGCGAGGAAGGGCGTCTTCAGCGGCTGCTCAATGGCGATCTGGAGAACGAGCTCGACAAAATTGGTGCGCAGAAGCTCGTCATCCCAGTTTTCTGTGAACAGGGTCGCGATTGACTGGATCTCCTCGTGCCACGCGCGCATGGGGTTTTCGGCGATAGACAGCAGCATCTTGCGAATGCGCACATGCGGAGGGGTATCGTAGCGGCGTCGTGGACCGCGTCGGTCGTAGTCATCGTCGTCTGTCCCAAAGTTGTAACGTGAGTCGGCAGAACCACAAAAGAGCAGATAACATCAGGAAAGGAGCAGATGCAATAAGGCTTGCGATTGTACCAGCGCATTACGAACTCACCTCGATTGTTGTATCGCCGTTTCTTCGAATTGTTGTAGCCGCCACCACCGCCCTGTCTCCTATCGTAGTCGGCCATATTGGCTGAGTCGTTCCCTGGGTTGCCGCGATGTTGGGTTGCAATAGTCGATAGCAGGCGAGCTCAGGATTGTGAGGTTGACGTGAAGGTCACTACGGACGTGAAATCGTGCTTGCCGAAACTCAGCTTCCCAAGCGTGAATGTGTGGGTCCCGCGTCTTACGGGTTATTAAGCCTTAATATGCATTGATGCCTGGATAATTAGGCACTCACTGCTTACCCCTTGTACATAAGCCGCCGACGTCGATAATTTTGGAGATAAGATGACACGATTGAATATTCCTCTTTTCAAGGCTGAAAATTCCCAAGATTCCTTTGTCCTTCTTCTCTTTGCTTCATACCTTTGAATGATAACTTCCTCAAGTTGTTCGGCGAGAGGAACAGTTAAGGCTCAAAGCCAGATGTTTATTTCTGTGGCGCGTGTTGCTTCTAGAAAAAGAACACCGGGGGGGTTGGAAAGGAAGCGGAATTGGTACCCTCTCTTCACCAATGTAAGATAGCCAGCCAGACACGACTTTGCTCGGCGAGGACCAAACAGTCTGAGGCTATTTTCCATCAACCGCAACTCACAGAACTGATTGTTTAGGATCCGTCAAAAGTGTCAAGAACGTGTTACGAAGTGCAAACATACTCCACAAGAAGTTGGGGGCCACCAGGCACGTTTGAAACGGCGCAGGCCACCCTGACAATATCGTCACTGAGAGACCCGGGTATGATGTAGATCATGAATAACAAAAGTCTTTCACTTGATGATATGACGGACGTAAACTAGCCCCCCCGTTATCCTTTTAATAGCCGCTGAGTTGAGTCTCGCAATAGCAACGCCCTTGTGCTCTCATACGATGTGGGAAAATAATAGGAATCTTTTTGAATCATGCCATGAATACCAAGTAGGCCAGGTGCCGTTTTACCACCATCATGAGGGAGTCGGACAGCCCATATATCCATCCAGCACTTTCTCCCTGCTCATCATCCATCCGCATTTCTCAATCCGAGTGCTCCTATCTTCCAATTCCCAACACTGTAAAGCGCGAGGCGGGGCATAGCCCACCGCCGTTTCCCAACCTCGACAAAGTTAAGTTATATGCCATAATCCATCAATCATTGCCACCCAACAAGACCAACACGACAACACGGGGAAGGGGAGTGGGGATCCGGAAGGCCGCCCAGAATCAGAAGGTCCAGCCATCCGTGGACGCCTGCCACAGGAATAAAGAGCCTTGTCGAACACATTGAGGCGTGAAATAAGCAAAAGCCATCTCGGTCATGCAGAAAAGAAATCTAAGAATCGTGGTCTGTGGCGTTTTTTTTTTTAACGCGGCCCCCTCCCCATCGACGAACCAGCCGTGCCGTCCGGGCAAGGAAGTTTGTTCGTGGACGGGGCTTCATCCCAACCCCACCTGCATCTCGAAATGGCTCGTCGACATCGCCTGTGACGTGGGGTATATGCAGGCGGGGGTGGGATTTGTTGCCTCATCGAGTTATGCCACCCCGGGTCCTGCGGGTGTTTTGAGCGGTATTTTCCCTCGTCTCAAGCCATAAACGGAATGGGCGAACAAGAGCTGCTGCTTTCCGGGATTTCTCAAGTAATGCTGTTTTATTGTCGAGGTACAGCCCAGACCATCCGCACGACTGGTGTTGCCGTCGTGAATCGAAAGAAGCAAACTCGTGAGATTCGCAAGACTTCAATCAAGTTTCGCCAGCATCTCCGCTTCCTCCATGGGCTTGAAGTTGTCAATGTCAAGTCCGCGTGCCGCCAGCACTGGTCTCATATGCGGCGGGACGAGTTTGTAGTTATCCTTGGGGGAGATAGACAATTCTGGAAGGCTGTGGTTAATATACATTGGCATCTAATAGAAGGGTTGGGGATATCTTACCATGGCGAGAGAAGTCAAAGAGGGGCGGGAGATCCTTGAGCTGCCCAGTCTGGTGCCTCGAATCTGGAAACTTGGTGTTGGGGTCGCGCAACTCGTCAAAGAACGGCTCAATCATAGCCTCGATAGCACTCAGGCGTTTCTTGGGTGTGTATTCGAGGAGTTGAGCGATGAGCTCAATCGCGGTCGAATCTGCCTTCCGGAAAACCTTGTTGAAAGGGTGAGGTTTGATCTGGGGGAACTTGTGCTCCATATAGTTCGGGTTCATAGTTCGAATTTGCTCTCGAGTTGGCGTCCCCAAAACCTTGATGATCTCCACCAGCTGGTCAATGCCAGATTCTCCAGGGAAAAGCGGCTGTCCGAGCATGAGCTCAGCCATGACGCATCCCGTGGACCAAACATCTATTGAAAGCAGTTAGTTTGGGACAGCAATATGGGGAGCTTGTTGGTTGTTGGACCTACCAATCTTCGTCGTGTAGTTGGTTGCGCCGAAGATCAGCTCAGGGGCTCTGTAGTATCGAGAGCAGATGTACGACACGTTGGGCTCATTCTCCACCAGGATCTTTGCGCTGCCAAAATCACATAGCTTCAGGATTCCCGTGCTCGGGTCAAGAAGAAGGTTTTGCGGCTTGATATCACGATGGCAGATACCCTGCGAGTGGATGTAGGCCAGGGCTCTGAAGAGCTGGTAGATGTAGAGCTTGATCTCAAGGATGGGCATGGTGGTCTTCATCTTGTTGAAGAACCTCGAGGCTCGGTAGACGGTCTCGGGTACAAACTCCTGAACCAGGTTGAGATACACCTCGTCTTTCTGCGGCGATGATTAGTATGGTATCGTCTAGACCGGTAGGGCATTGACTACTTACGCGCTCGCCATTGGAGTAATAGAACGCCTTCAGCTGCACAATGTTGGGGTGTCGCACAATTCGCATAATTTGAAGTTCACGGTTCTAAGCACTGTTACTATGGGGATATGCAAGGAGCCTGTCATTTGCACCGCACTCACCTTGAACCTCTTGTCCTGCAAGACGCGCTTTATGGCGGCATCTTCGTTTGACGGGGACAGTTTGGTTTGGAAGACAACACCGAAGGACCCATTACCGACAATCTTGCATTGGGTGTATTGAATTTCTCTCGTTTCGCCGGTCACGCCATCTTGAACCTTTTCGCGGATCACCTCTGCATCGCTTGTCAGCCTTTTCCCCCAAGCCAGTTTACCAGCAGGATTATTGGCTCACCTCCCATCCGTAGGGTATTGAACGCTGCTGGGCGGTTGGACGCCATGCTCAACAAATCCGGACCGAGGCCGTGCTACCGTTCTGGACAGAGAATAACGGGGGCGGCGGGGCGCGAAAGCAGGGGAATGGTGGGATTGGTGGTGCGGGCCGTGTTGGGCAACAACTGGCAGAAAACTAGTGTCTGGTTGTACTATTGCTGAGCTTGGTGTCGGGCTCAGATGCGGTAGCAATCTGTGTTTTTCTGTTTTTCCTTTGCCTGGCACAAAGAAGAAAAGCAGTGAAGACGAAGAAGCGCGCAATCAGAGGTTGAATTGAGTGGTCGAGATGGCGGGGTTCGCTCGGTCAAGGTCGGGAGGTTGAAGTTGTTGGAATGGTATGTTGTAGAAAGGAATGCACTCGGGCGGCGCAGTCAGAAAAACCGGTGGATCGTGCCGTCGCTCGATGGGGCTGGCTGCAAGAGTTAGGATTTACTGCGGAACAAAATGGCGATGCAATCAGAAGAAGTGCAAAGGATCGCGGCCATACGATGTGGTGCAAAATGCTGCGTAGAGAAGAGGAGCGTTGATCGTGATGCAAGGTGGAGACTTTGTGTGAAGAGGGAAGAAAGTCGAGCGCAATGAAGGTAGGCAGGATCGAAATTCGCAGGTCACTTGAAGTGGGTGAGGTTTTGGAGGGGCGGGTGATGCTAGCTAAGTGAAAGGACGGCGGGGAACGACAGGGCAAAGGGGTGGCGGCCAGACACCAGGACAGCCTAGTGTGTGCAGATGGCGGCGCTCGCAGGCCCCAGGTCAAAGTGGGCTCGGCGAGGACGCAGGACGCAGGACGCAAGACGCAGGACGCAAGCAAGCTTGGACGGGAGGGGGGACATACTCGAGATCTGAGGCAGGCCGTGACAATGGAAGGCTTCGCGCGTGTGTCGAGCACGATGGCATGGCCAGCCAGGCTTCGCCTCAAAGAAAAAGAGATGGGGATGGGACTGGAAGTATAAGCATGCTGACTGCACTGCAGTCCTTTTGGGAAGCTGAAGATGGATGCTCTGCTTGTTCAAACTCAAATTGCTCTGCCATTGCCATCGCCATGCAGAAGGGGCCCCTCGCACGTCTGGTGAGGTCAGATGGCCAGGGACTTGGCGCCTGTACCAGCAATGCAGCCAACCACAGCGGGCGGAGTGAGGGGTTGGGGCGGGCAGCGGGCAGCGGGCCAGGGAGTCAAGAGGCAAGGGTGGGTTGGGAAGACAGCCCAGGTGAGTTGTTTGGGTCTGCTCGGTGAGGGGGTGCCTGGGGGGCTGCGCGAATTGGATGGATGGATTGAGCGGCGCAAGGAAAGCCGGTAACGTAAAAAGTCTCTAGCACTTACGGCGCGTGGTGGTTTAGTCTTCTTGGTGCTCTGTGACGGGAACGCGTTCGGGATCGTGGTGTCGCAGCACAGAGCCCTCTCTGGTGGGAGAAGAATCGAGCAGCAAGGGCGGGCAGTTTTGGTTGTGAGGGGTGAGGTAGCGAGGAGCCCAGGGCCGTCGCTTGGGTTTTGGCACTGGGTGGGCCAGCAGGGTGGTGGCGGCAGGCAAGGCAGTGAACGTAGCGCAGCGCGTGTTGTGGGTGGTCAAACGGAATTGGTCGAGGTCTGGTTGGCCCAGGGCAGTTTTGGAGGGAGATCCCAAAAGAGTGGGAGGGGCGTGTGCAAGCCGCAAGCCGCAAAGCTGGGCAAACGAGCTAAAAACAGATCCAAAAGGCCAGGGCCACGAATCGTGAACAACACGATATGATCACGATGGATCAGGGGCAACGTCTGGATGGAAAATGTGGTATGGAAGGTGAGGCTCGAGGTGAGCGCAGACGTTGCTGTTGCTGTTGATGGTGGTGGTGGTGGTGGGCCTGAGAGTGGGAGCAAGTATGTATAGTATAATAAGGTAAGTAGTCAGGAGTGGTGCGAAAGAGAAAAATGCTGAATCCAGGTGGGCAAGGTGCTCCTATTTGTTGGTAGCTGCCGCAGGACACCCGGAGGCTAGAGGGTCTCTGGTATCGTGTGATGCAAAGAAGGTGGAAGCTTGCTGCGGACCAGAGTGCGAAGAGACGTGCTGTGACGTGACTCCAGCCAGCAACAACAAAAAAAGGGGAGTTAGGCCAGCAGGGGCGGGTACCGGAAATAGCCTCAGCTAGATCAGCGAGCTCCAGCGGAGGCTAACAACTCTCCTGGATAGACACCTGAGACAGCGCTCGAGATGTCTCTCTTCTGCTGACTTCAGATCTCGTATTTTATCGCTCTTCTGTTTCCCTTGGTACTCCCAAAGTCACTCGCCTGCTTCATCAACAACAAGCATGGGAAGTCCGACGGAAAATGCCTTGGTGCCTTCTTTCCAGGTGCTGGTGCAGGGGATCAATTGTCTGGGACTCGGGAGTCTGGGCTGGCTGTCGACCCGAGCAACAGGGTGCCCGAACCTAGTAGCGTCCCGTGTTTACGTGAGCAAAGCAACTGCGTGGGCACTGAGAAGATGATCTTCGCCTGATCAGAGTCGTTCAACTTCACCGTTGTTTCCCAGGGCTGGCTTTTAAGTTTGAGGACCGAAACTCGGTCGTGCCGAGAGATATGGAAGAGAAGAGGGGTAAAGGGACTGCGGGAAGAGGCAAATGTTGCCAGTGGGACGACGAGAAGAAACAACAACACTGGCCGCTTCTGGGCTTTTGTTCTGCGAACCTGGCCGAACTGGGGCTGCTGCTCATGTGCCCATTCTGAGACGGGGGCTAGGCGCTAAGCACCCGACCGGCAAGCGAAGCCAAAAAAAATGGAAGAATTTAAAAAAAAAAAAAAAAAACCAATGGGTTGGTTGGTTTGTTAATAAGTGCAGGCCGATTGCAGTTCTTTGACTTCATCGTCTGCTACCACAGACCAAAGCCTTCAATGACGAACTGGTGGCCCTGGCAACAAAGTTGACCTCTCCGGTCATCCGAATTAACTGACGGGTGTGTGCCTTGAGCACCACATACATGTATGTCTCAGCCATTCAGAGGAGGATGCCATTAGAGTAAAGTTCACATATACCTAGGTAGTTATCTTTGCTGCCACCGCTCAAAATGTCCATGTTACATGCCAAGGTATACTGTACTGTACCTAGCTGAAAATAAACAGTGGAATGCTGGCCATGGTCTAGGCCTTCTCTTCCTCAGCTCGGCGTTTTGGCTCAATCTCAATTCCTACCCCCAAAAAGGGCCAACAGCCCTTGAACAAAGTATTGCAGGGAGCTCCTGAGTCGTGCGAGCAACAATGGCCGCTGTTACGTCAAGCATAGACCCAACTCGGCCTCAACCTCGCCAAGGTCACCGTCCGAGTTCACTGTTAAGTTCATAGGCGAGCAAAAAGAGCGAGATTCTGTTCAGGCCCCGGCGGCTCCCATGGCTGTCCAACGAGGGCAACCTGCATTTAGGGCCTAAAGGAAGCTTGGGAGTGCAACTCACAACTCATTAGCAGCGTCGTCTTGTTGCATGCAGCCCCAGGAGAGAGTGGCCCTCGAAGTTGGCCTTGTCAAGTTTCAACGAAGGGCTGGGCCAGTCAAGTCAAAGCAGGGTTTACAAGCATACATACATATGTCGGCTCCCGAGCCGCTCACGCACCGCCGGCGCTTGGTTTAAAATTGTCTTGGGTGGAATCCAATTCAGGACAGACGACACTGGACAGTGGTAAGGTAGCCGTCGAGGCCGTGCCAAAATGGGGCCCTAAGTTTTGAGGTTTCTGGCGGATAATAGAGAGCTCCAGTTATAAAGCCTCGTCTCCAAGGGGCTGACGGCTACCTGCATATATCCGAGATGCAAAGCTCCTGGCTCGCCGAACCCAACTGGGTTGAACATCAGCATCCGGTTAATAGGTGGGAAGGGAGGCTGCAGATGAGGAAGAGATTCGACTCTCTCAGGAGTCAAATGCTGTGTCGGGGAGAAAAGAGACTCGATTGTGAGCTTTAGTCAAGTCAAAAGTGGGTGTATAATTTTGGGGTGGCCTGTTGTCAACTCAACGTGATGGTCAGCAAGCGAGTCGTTCGAAAAGGTGGGATCCAAAACTAACAATATTTGGTGAGAGGCACTACAACAAGTGTTGATCAATTTACACACCCCATTTCGGACGCCACTTTTTTTTGTCGTTTCAGCCAACGTCCTCCGTGTTGTGTATACTATCCAACGCCATTCAAAGTCTTTTTCGATGTATTGACTGGGATCGGGGATGTGATGGGATCCCATTAATAAAGACATTCATTCTTGCCAACACCCAACAACACTAGGTACTTCAGTGCGTGCTGTCAAGGGCATATTTTTATAGTCCTATCAATGAACATGGGGCAGGCTGCCTCCCAATAAATGTCGGTCTCCATCTCGGGCATGTTTCAATTGATGTTGTGCCGGAGCCGAGAGCACCGAGTGCATAGAGCTGTCTGCGTGCCTAATAATATGCGGGGCAGGGACCAGCTCTTGTGTTTTCTCACGAGTCAAGGTTGATCATGGAAGGGGATAGCCAGTTGAAAGAAACCGGATATCCAAGGACTTCGAGAGAAAGCATTCCCAGGCTCACAATTCTGTCTAGCAAATCCGAAACAGCGTTGAGGCGTGAGGGTAAAACTGTATGTGTTCACAACCAGTTGTTGGCGAAAGAACTCTTGTGTGGTTTCCATTGGGGTCACAACCACCACGCCGTTGCCCGCTGTCGTTTGGCAACAAATCCCAATGGTGATGCCTTCGGCTTCCAAGCCGCAGAGCCCCGGATTCCGTGACCCGTAAAGCCAAGGACATCGACGACTAAAAAAAGGCGGCCCGGAGGAAGAAAGTCGGCAAAGTGGTTCTGGCTTGTCAACAGCTCCTGGCATAGAGTCGCATCTGGCTTGAACTGGGCGGGCATGTCATGGCAGGTCAATGTTCACATGCGTCAAACTTTGACCGCACCACTCAATCGCTTCAGGGCACGCATGGAGTCGTACAGTGCACAATCCACGTACCTTACTTCATTATGATGCCTGATGCCTGATGCCTGATGGCGATTTTCCTGTGCTGTGGTACTCGCCGATGCAGTCTGCACAGGGAGTGGAGTGGAAAGCGTGTAAAGACGTCCCATGACCGCTTTGGATCACGCTAATCACCTGTAGCAGTCAGGAATTATTGATCACCAGGAAGGCAAAAAAAAAAAAAAAAAAAAAAAAAAGGGGGCGGCAGAGCGGCAATGGACATTGTATACATATGTACGTACATGTACATGCAAGCATTGTTATCTCGACTCGACTCGGGTCTTGACAAATGGGAATGTCCAGAGAGTGTAATAAGAGTTCTAGACCTGGGCGAGATGGAAACTCTGACTCGCTGATCAGCCTCAGGGCATCTCTCCTGAGTCCTCTGTGTGTTCAGCCAGGCACCACCAGGTCCCAGTGCCATTTCCGAAGTCGGGTCCCACCGTCCAGTGGTCCAGCGCATCCAGTACCAGTTTGTTGGAGGAGCCCAGCGGCCACGTGAGCATCGTAGAAGTGGAGTCTGACCCCCAACCAGTCACCACCAGCCTTGGCGGGGGTCTATTGAGGTCGGTCGCTGCTCTTTCCATGCGGCAAAACGGAAGGCAAGGCGCGATTGGCTCGTGCGCTGCCTTGGGAGGGGTAGGGAAGCACTGCGAGCTCCGTCATCACACGAGTCTGACGAGCGCTCCCCTCACTCTTGGCTTGGAGGCCGGGCTGAGAATTCACAAACAGTTGACCCTCTAGGACCGGACCGATAGCTCACCCAAACAAGACAGCCAGCCGCCTTCCATCCTGTTGGCGCGGGCACATACCGAACACAGATGTTTCCTGCCAGTTATAGCGAACGGATATTACCGTTCGGCTGCGAGAACAACCGACGGCAACTTTGCAAGAAGCACATGGCCCAAGCAGACTAATATCCTGTAGCAAGCCATCCAAGGACTGTGCTACACGACTGGGTTAGGCTGGCTGCACTGGCAGCGAAACGAAAGGGGAAAACACCATCAGACACATCTCGCTGTAGCCTTGCGGGCTCGCGGTCTTGTTGTTGGGGCCTTGGAGCTGCGAGACAGCAAAATGCGGTTTCGAAAAGCCCCGAAAACACCCCTGGCACATCTGACATGTGATTGCCAGCTGATGTGCTCAATTTGCTGCTCGGCGCTGCAACTTGTGCTCAAAGGAGACATGGATGACCGGTAAAGGAATTGAGGCGTCCTTTTGTCGGTGAGACCCTATTGCAAACGACTCCGTACACCGAGACGACAACCCCTAGCCAGAGCATCCATGGTCCGTGCTCCCGCAACTGTTGACTTGGCGCCTCCCGTCAGAACCCAGCATTCATAACAATCAAAGAATCCAAAGCCCCAAAGATGGCTTCAAAAGAACAAACAACGCCTTGGGAGGGGGTGCCATTGTCGACGCCAAGCGTACAGGGATCAAGAATCGGCGCTCTGCAGATGGTTTGGCCGGGATGGCAGTTAGAATGCAACGGCTAATTTGGACTTGGTTTGTTGTCTCTTTGTCTGCTTAACACGGTTGAGATACCGTCCCTATGGTAGGGAAAAGGCGTCAGGCATGTCCGGACCAGTACCAAAACAACCTCATGCAGATGCATGTTAGGCACTGCTGCCAATCCGACAGGGGCCTTCGCTTCGATTTGCTGGGTCGTAATGCGTGTGCTTGTACTCCGTCGTCTCTTTCGATCCTCCTGGCATATGGGAGGGAGTGCATCCGGCTGTCAATTTTTGCATCTTTATGATGCCCGTCTTGCCCTGGCAATTCCTATCACATATGTCTAGCTTCGATTCGTTCATTCATTTGCATTGGCTGATCACTCAACGCACAGAGAGCCCCCCCCCCCCCCCCCCCCTGCGAGCTGGAGCTTGAGACTGAAACCTCGAGTGAGAAGCTCCCAATCTTCCGAAATCTCTGCGGCAGATCACAGCTCCCAGGTCCGCTGTGCCCCGCTTTGGAGCAACATCACTTCACGGGAATTAACGCCCTGACTTGGATCGGCATCGAGAGAGAACAAAGAGAAACTGAGAGGTTGTTGGCTAAGTGGGAGCTTGGGCCTTCAGATCCACATCGACGGGTTTAAACCGCTGGGTTTTGTTAGCTCCACTAGCCTCTGCTCCACCACTCTACTGCGTAGGTAGGCTAGGAGGAGCTCCCGTCAAGTTCGAGGCCTTGCGAGAGGGCCGACCCGAAACGGTCCGGATCAGGAGAGAGAGTTAGTATAGATCAGCTTTGGATACAGCGTTTTGTGAGACGATCATTTCCCTCCCAAAGCAGTTCAATATCAACTGCTAATTCGAGCTGATGTCGATGCCAGCCAGCCCGAACGAAGATGAAATCCGGATGAGCTCTTTTTTACGGATACTTTTCGCTGGAATCGCGGGGTAGCTCCCCCCTTCTCCGTCTATCCCTCCTTCCTCTCACAGAGGTTGGGTTGTGTCAATAAGAGTAGTTTTTGCTGGGGGGGTTGCCAACCCATGTCAGCGGGGAACGGGCTAAACCCGAGATTCTCTCGCCATCCCGGTACGTATGTACAACCAACCCACCACAGTGCTAAGTTCCTAACCAGCGTCATCGTTTTTTAATCAGCCGTTGCTTCTCGATATTTCCTTAGGCATTCGATGGTAATATTGACAAGCAACATGAGAAACAGCAGCAGCCCCAAGATTGCCGTCTGCGCTGAGGTACTTTCCCCCCTTCCACCGCTCTTATCTATCCGATGCACCTCGTGCCTTCTCAGTCTGCATCGTGACTGCTGACTGGCTCAACGATCTCCAATTCGGCCAGCCCTGGGAGTTGGGAGACTTGCATGCAAGCGACCAAAGCTCCCTTGCTGGCCAGTGGAAACGACGCTCCCAGAACGCAGGTCCCCCTTTCGTCGACGTGCAGCCGGCGAGAAACATATTTGCTGAGCGGACAACCCTCCGCAACAAGCGTGCTACCTACAGCCACCAGCATCCTCGTCTGTGTGTTGTGTGTCTGTCTGTCTGTGATCACGGATTTCCTGAATTGCACTCTAACATTCATCTGTATCATTCTCAGTCATAAAAGATCTTGTCAGAGGTTGGGAGTCTCTGCCGGGGTAGGAGGTTGAAAAGTGACGATAAAGGTGCTGCGCTCGGTGCTGCGCTCGGTGCTACTCGGCGACCTCCGTCTACGTACATGATTGATCATCCAGCTTTGTTTGCTTTTTGAGAGAGAAAATCAGTGTTGATCTCGAGCGACCCGAGGCCGGTCTTCCCATGTCTAAGACATACATACACACACCAGCGCCTTGTTTCGGATTCTACTACGTTGGATGACTTTCTTTTTTTGTATTTTTGTACAACTACTACCATGCCATACTACACCACCATCCGTCACGCCCCACGGCCGCGTCAAAGTGAAAACTGACCGCATCCAGCTGAGCTGCATGTCCGGAGTTATGCAGTGGACAGACTAGATTGGATGTAATGATCGCAGGTATCTCGCATATCTATTACTTACAACCCATCTCCTTTCTGACACATCAAGGATTGTCCCTTGTCGTCGTCAAATCATCTTGGCTGCTGCTATCGTTTTTGTTGAGAGGTGCTCAAGCAGGCGAGCACGCAAGACATGAAGAAAGTGGCCGACGCGGGACGTCAATGGTCCCTATACACACACGCACACACACACACATACACCCATCCCATTGCACGTCATTGGTGCGAGTTTGGTTTGCCGGCTTGCGTCAGTCATGGATGGGGGTGTGACCAGACCCGTGAACTGAACCAAAAGCCAGAACCAGTGCCTGTCTGGGCTGAGATGTTACACAGCAGATCGGAACTATCCGGGCCCCATACAGCGTGTTATTGCCGTCCTACTACGTAGTAGACGATACACGAGCAAAAGGCTCACTGCTTTGCCAAGTTGCTTTCTCACAACTTCGTTCATGTCTAGAGTCGCTCCGGAGAGGGACCTGGTGATCGACCGAGTTTCATGTGGTCTACTGCAAGTGATAGGGGGGGGGGACAGCGAACTTATGGGTCCCCCTTTCCAAGCAGCGAATTTCCAATTCTCCAATTTTTGGATCAGAGACAATATCGGAGTGTTTGTGCCATCACTTTAGCTTGACAAGCTACTCGAAAGTCCACTGACTCTCACCTGTTCACTCTCTCCACCGTGTTGTTTGGTTCAGCCTCAAACGTAGCACACACTATGAAATACCAAGACAACCAGACAACCTTAACAGAACATTTGCAATGTGAAGAGGAATTCCAAATATAAACAACTACTTAGTGAAGGGTGAATTTCGCGTTGCCAGACCTTGGCAGTCCTCGCACACCCCCATACGTTTCTCACTACACCCCATTTATGGCTCTTCCTCCGCCCCCAAACACGATTGGCGAGCTCGTTTCGTGATGGGGCTATGGGTCGGATAACATATTTTTTGGTGGTCGTCTAGGACCATCGGTATTGGGTTGTCTTTTGAAGTGAAGGGACCAGGATGAAAGCTTGGACGAGGGGGATCCAGCAAGAGGACAAAAGAAGTCGATTCAAGCTCAGTCATGTTGAAGTTAAAAAGTGTCTAAATTTCATTATTTCGTTCGAGTCATATTGGTGTGACATCCGAGGCAATACATGAGCTTTAACACTTGTGCTTTTTTTTGCAACAGCGTCAAGTGGTCCGGGAAATGTGGTGTGAAAATCGACGCAAAACATCAACCAAGCGTTTTTAGCGATGTTCTTGGCCCATTAAATCTAGTACCTGTGTACCAAAAGAAAGGATAAACTTGAGTCTAAACATGACATCAGAAGACCAGAGTTGAGAGTCTTTCAGAAGAAACCAAAGGAAGACATACTGGCGACCATCATGGATAAATTACATGAGGGGGAAACACAGAGAATGAGTGCAATAATCCCAGCCAAGTCCAAGATGTAAGTATGGTATGTACGGACTAAAAAAGAAAGGGGAAAGAAGAAAGAAGAAAGAAGAAAGAAGAAAGAAGAAAGAAGAAAGAAGAAAGAAGAAAGAAGAAAGAAGAAAGAAGAAAAAAAGGCCAATTCTACCCAGTACGTGCTCAAGTAGATAAATCCACAATTCTGACTTGACTGTGAACGATCATTTCTGTTCCTTCCAGTTCATGAAGAGAAGCTCTGAATGTTTCATCATCCGACACCACGCTGACTGACGGGCAAGTTCGGGCACTGAAGCGGGTAGCCCTGAGCCCAGGCCTTCAGGACGTGAACAAGACCCCAAATCCGAAGAGCAAGTCAAAACAAAAAAAAAAGTTCGAGCTTAAAAACAAACAATATGACATATACTGGCAGGGGCGATAAATCAACAACTGACCACATCCACTTGTTCGATTTCACAGATGATATAATACATTGGGGGGGGGGGGGGGGGACCTTGGTCTGGTTCCGTCAAGGAGGATGCCGTCATCAACTTGGTGAACCTGACTTTGTCTCGCTCGCTCTGAGTCTCATCAGCCAGCCCCATTCCGACTCTCTCACGGCAAGTGAGCCCGGTGTCAGGGCCACTTTTGTTGTAAACGCTCTCTCTCATTCAACACGATATGCCTCCAGGCCCCATGGAAGGAAAAGCCCAAAACTCGGTGTCGTAACTGCCCGTTTTCCGATCCGAGTTCACTGCCGACTCCATGCAGCTGGTGGATAAACAAGCAGGTAAAAAAGACTTCACTTTCTTGAGAAAGGACATTGAAAATAAGAACGACAAAAAGCTCGCCGGCCAGCTCGGAGGGGGAGGTGGCCGGTTACGAAAACCCCCAAAGGGGGGTTTTGCTTCGTACGGGATCCGAACCCAATCCTCCCGCGAACGGGGGGAGGGTTCTACGACCGCGCGAATTGGCCAATTGGCCACTCGCGGTCGTTGTCGCCGAGTCGGGATCCCGTTGGCGAAAGAAGGAGGGAAAGCGCGAGTCATAAACCGCAGTTGAAGAAGGTGCGGCCACAAACCACAGTCGAGGAGGGCGAGGTTGGCTTTGGTCCTGATAGCAGCCTCAATATGCTGACAAAGTTGGAGGTACCGCACACTGATATCAGTGTCATATGCACCCACGTTAACATCCTGTGCAAACCATCAAAGCATTGCTACTCTCAAGTTCACAACCAAACAATCCCCAACTCTCATGCCAGTGTAGATGCATACTTTCAATTTTCGAGCCCCGAATCACAAGTGTATGGGATAAAATATATGTGTGTTTGTGTGTGTAGATGGAGATAAAGAGACCAACCAGCCAGCCGCCCACCCAGCCCACCAACTAAACATACCTCCCACTGAAAAGGACCCGTCTCTTTCTCTCATATTTCGCTTTCCTTACAGAGCAAGGTTATATGCATATTCGTCCTCCATGTTCTGGCTCACCCACAGCACAACGGAGCTATATGTCACAAGACAAGTTAGTTCACAAAACATAACAAATCGGTAAAGCAGAGACAGCAGAAACATACCTCAACATAACCAGCGCATTCGCAACGACGTTCTCAACCCCCATATTCAGTACCGGCCAGGGCACACCGGGGACAACATATTTCAGCACGAAAACCGACACACCGCCCGCCATGCCTCCCGCGAGTGCCGCAAACCCGAGGAACAGCACAACGCGCGCCTTCCACGCGACGCCAGATCCAGAATAGCTAAAACTGTCGGCCGACAGGCGGGCCTTCTCAACGCTGTTGATGATCAGCATGCCGAGGCTGCTAAAGATGAAGGGCAGCCAGTCGACGAAGGTGACGTGGATGGTGGAGCCGTTGTAGGCGGATTTGGACCAGACAGCCGAGTCGAGGAGGACGTAGAAGGCCAGGGAGAACTGTTCGACCCAAGAAGTAGTATGTTTGGTTAGCGATGGTCTGTCTGACTCTGTAATGATATCCACCAAGGCGGCGCCAATCTTGTAGCAAGTTTTAAACTGCTATGGGCGCCGCCAGCGTCGTCGACATCGCAGCGATATAAAAGACACCAAGGATATATATATAACTGTAGGAAGCCGTCCGTCCATCCATCGGCATCCCGCAGCTCCAGCACAAACCAACAAACGGAAAGAGAAACATACCAGCCCACCGGCGCCATAGACGCCCGCATTGCGCGCCCACACGCTATTCAACCACTCGGGCTTCCTGAACTTCCAGAGACGATCCTCCGACATGTTTGATTACTTCCGTTCCGCTTCGTTCCGTTGCGACGTTGACAGAGTAAACCCCGGCGAGGCCGAGGCGAGGCACGGCTACTGGGAGCTTTCGGCGTTGGCGTTCGATTCCCTTTGCCGGCGGGCTATCGAACTGAGTGTTGGTGCGTATTCCGTTTCTTAATAGATTCGCGGGGAGTGGTGGTTTCGTTTTGCAGTATGCGATCGTGGGTCGTTGTCGAGCTTTCGAAATGGAGTTGAGACAGGCTGAAGATGACGACGTCGGAGCAGCTGCTGGCGCGGCGGCACCACCAACACGCCCGGACCCCCGCCCCATCAAAAGCCAAGGCTGACGTTTCCAAGGGTTGCGGCACGTGACACCCCACATTGGCCATGGCCAGCCCATTCCATCTGGAGTTCTGGCATCCAGTGACATACCAACACTAAATAAACATTAAACTTTGTCAACATGTATATCGTTTTACAGAGACCATATCGAATTAACGTCATGTACCCTACAGATAGATAGATATACGTTGTACGTTTAAAAAAAAATGGGATGGAGGAATAAGATAATCTAATTCTTGCTCCATTGATTGCTTGCTCTATGCTAAGTACCGGAAATAAGTACTTCAATTGCTCAAAGATAATGTGTAATGTTGAGCCCCGTCCCGACGCCTACCAGTCCCCAAGAAAGAAATTGAAGAATGTGGCAGCCTCGACTCCGCAAAATAACAAACGAGCACCAAAAAAAACCAAGCCACCTGTTCCCTCTCTCTCCAGCTGAGAGGGAAAAAAAAGTAACGCAATATTACTTCGCCATGCAGTAAATCTGTGGTTCGTTGGTCATCCTCCCGTCCACCCGTGGTAATGTACAACCTCGAACCCTGTCCAGATGCCCGGGGAGCTGGCGATGGCATGGTTGAGGGTCTTGCTGCGAACATCTTCACCCCCTAATTACATCCATCCAAGATTCCTTTCCATCCTCCCCGTGGAATAAAAGGTCGAAGCAGAAAGCCCATTAGACAATAGACCAACATGTTGTTACAGTAGAAGTAAAATTACGCGCTGTCTTTCCTGCCTCGTATGTGACTAACAGTCGGTTGTGGCACCCGAGTAGAAAGAAATCTCCTACCTCACAGACCAAGACAGGGAAGAAGCGCGTGAGAGGGGTAAAAAGCCCGAATTATGTGCTTGCCATCTTCGTGTCCCCGGAACGACGGAGGAAGATGGCAGAAGAATAAAACCATGGAGGATGACGCCGTGACAGAACTATGCACCGAGAAGCTGGAATGGTTGTGACGATGAAGAAGCAGCCCGAAACGCCGTATTCGATGCCGTATCGATTTCTTTGTTGTAGTTTAGCCCCGAAAGCTAGGATATCCCATAACTCGTCATTTGGTCGTTTGCGCCTTCCTAAATCTCAATCGTTTTCATCGTCTCCTCGGCCACCGCCGTTGGTTGCTTGCCGTTCGACAGTACCGGCTTGCCGTTGGCTAGTCCGTTTGCCGGTGTTTCGGCTAGGATCTCGGATGTCGACGCATCGCCGTTCGTCAATGCCGCCAGCCTCTGGGCATTAAAGTTCTCCTTGTTGCTCTCCTCCCCGCTTGGCCGTGGCGTATCGAGCTCGACCAGCTTTTCCCTGGGCTTGGTACCATTGGGAATCGTAAGCGACAGCGATACGGGCGCTTCCTCGGTTACCCGCGCCAAGGGCCCCAGTGGGCTCTTTCCGTAGGCAGGTCGGATAGGGCTCGGCAGTGGCGAGTTGCTGCTGAGGCGTTGCAGTGATCGGCCCCTAGCCTCACCGTTCATCTCTGTCGTCGGGCTGGCATAGGGCGAACCCGGCGCCGTGGGAGAAGCAGTTCCCGGAGCACGGGACCTGCGCCTGTTGGCTGTGCGGCCGTACTTCTGATCCATTCTCCACCGCAAAATCTGGAAATAGGCGGGTTCAACACGAGTTTCCTTAAACTCGCGCAGTTTGAGCTCGCCGGTTTCCTCGTCGACGTACCATCTCCCGCTGCCAAGGTCGTCCGTAACGATTGCCAGGAAGGCGGCCCATGATCGAGCAACCACGTACTTTGTGTCGTAGTCTCGGCCGAAGAGAATGATTTGGCCCCAAGTCCCCTTGGGACCAGGTGCTAGATCAATGGCCAGGTTGTTACCGCCCCAGTCTCGAACCAGAGGAATCCAGGCGGGATGAGCATAGGCCTTTTGCACAGCCCCGGCAGGGACTGAGCTTTGGCGCTCCTGCAAGTCCTGTCGCCAGGTCGTGTTCCGAGACGAAGTTGAAGCCGGGCTCCCTGGTGCGGTTTTGGATGACGAGGCCTGGCTGCTCCCGCCGAGGGCCTTGGAGGGAACTGAGGGCCTGGAAACCGAGGTGTCAAGCAAATATTCCTGGTTGACCTTCCGCCAATTGTCCCACTCTTGAACGATTTCTTCGCAGTCCAGAAGCATGGACCCAAAGATAATACCTGTCGGGTTGCCGCCCCGCTCCTGTCCGTCGTGGATCATCAAAGACTCTCGAACATCCTGGGGGAGAGAGCAATCGAGTTGGTGCTCGAGCTCGTTGAGGTCGTTAATCGTGCAGCCTTCGCAAATCTGATCGAACAGCTCCGGGTAATGTTCTTCGGCCCAGGCGTCTATCTTGTGCCACGAGCTCTGGACAGAGGGGGCAGGTGGCAGGCCGTCCTGGAAAGCCTGCATCGGGATCTCTCCGTGAGGACTCTGCGTCTCGAAGCCATCGGGATTAGCGTTGGTCTTCCGCGCATCGAGCGACCTCATGCCGGGCGAATATGGTCGGGCGCCGGGGCTCATAGGCCCATTAGGCATTGTGCCGGCTCCTCCGTACCCGGTATCGAACCCCATATTCGAGTGGCGTCCGGCGTCATCGTGGTAGGGCGCGTTGATGTCGACGCGGGATTCGGAGGCAGTGGCAACAGACGTTAAATCTCCAGCTCGGTTTAAGGGGACATGGCGACCTGATCTGTGGGGGGAATCGGGGGTGGAATCTAGAGGCGTTCGTGAGCAAGCCAAAATCAAAATAACGCAGGTCGGCTGGGAGGAGTAAACTAACGTCGGTCGTAGCTGGTCATGGTATGCCACATAGAGCGAAAGACGGATCCTATACTGCACGATTCAAATTGAGGGCCTGGTCAGCAAAGGGTGACCTCGCAGGGCGAAGGAAGGCAAGGGACGCCGTGGAACACCACTCCGCCGGAGAGGGTTTCGACATACGAATTGGCCATCTTGGGCGACTAAAGGCGATTGCCCGGTGTGGTGACGAGAGCCGCAGGAAAACCTCACAATCACGATATGTAAGGCGTCCTCAAATTAGGGGGTGGTGTTTGTTGGAGGAGAGAGGGACGAGGCCAGGTCTTCGGGGGGGGGGGGGGGGGGGTTGTGTCGCGCGCACCCTGGCCAACGTGGGTTCGATGTTGGCTGTCGACGCTCAAGCGGCTCGGCTCGGGCTTGCGTGGCTGGCTAACTATGTGGGCGTTAAGGGGCGGTGGTGATGATGGTCGAAATCCTCCTCTTGGTTTCTGTTGTTGCTTTCTGCCCCCCGTGTCTGTTGATTGGTGGGTGGGTGTTTGGGTTTGGCTTGAGTGTGCTGGAGTTTTGAGTTCTGGGTCGTGGCGCAACGCTGGGTGGTCAGAACTTGTCGGCAAGTGCCTACTAGCAGCCTCCTATTTTTTTGGGACCAAAATGGCGGGCCGGCTGCAAGCCTGCAGCACAAAAAGGTACGAACACGGTGGATCGCTCTAGGGAGTACGGAGGGGGCTTGGGCTCTAGTGATGTTCTCTCATGTCATGCCTGCCAGTGGTTTTTTTTTTTTTGGGCGGGTATTGGGTAAGGGGTGCGCCAGAACCACAACGACCGACACTTTTAACCTGGTGCAGCGTCCAGAGGAAAAAAAGAGGCGAAATCGAACAGCGAAAAAGGCAAAACGAGCGAGGCACATTCGCATTGGCAGCGATGATGTAGTGGTTTTTTTTTAGGGGAGACTGTCACGGAAGGAAAGGAAAAAGAAAGAGTGGAGGAGCCAATTTCATCAGACGAGGTTCGATGTTGGCTTCCAAGGTTCTCCCGTCTTGGGCCTGGCAAGAAGGAATTAACCAATGCGCCTGCTCCATCGGGAAGCCCGCTGAACAAGCACTCCAAGACTGTGCGGAGTTGGTGGACACAAGGTGTGTCAAGAATTTGGTGGGGCAACAAGTGCAGCCAGTCACCGTGTTTATTTACACTCTAGGGCGTTGGACACGTGAATGCCGGATGCCTACAGCGGGCCAAGCGCCGGCTCTCAGTGGACAATGGCCATTGATGAGGTGTGCTGGGGGGTGTGCACACAGAATCAGGCAGATGCTGCACGGACGATTTGCGCCGCCAAGTCTTAGCAGGATACTTTTGGGCTGCAGGCATCTTACACTAATGTTAAATGTCAATGTCTAGCAGGGCAATCTCGGTCATAACCAAGCTTTTTTGTGCCTTTAATACAACGGAACAACGTCACTACTATTTTCAAGTTTCCTCTCTCCCCTCCCAGTTATATCCCACAGACAGACTGCCTGCCAGGCCACTCGCTGCCCCTTTTTGGGGCCCTCGTCGTTCACCAAGAAGCGGTGTCACTGGAGCTTACGGGGCGGCGCACGACAATGTTCTACCCGGCTGTAACCAGTATCTCAGACCTTTTTTTTATTTTCGAGGAGGTTAGGGGAAGAGATGGAGAACGACCGAGGTTCCCGAGAAGCAAAAAAGTGGAACCAACGACGGGAGGCGCTGGAAGGGGGGGCTGTTCCTCTTTTTTATTTAATTTTACAGGTAAAGACCCTGGAAGTGTGTTGCTGTTGAGAGCTGGGAGGAGGCTTTTCCATCACATGAAACGGCTCCTTCCAGCATCTCATTGGATCTGGATGACAACGCACAACAGGCAACCCCCTCCGTCCCTCCTCCTCCTCCTCCTCCTTTTGTTCCAGAGAAAAACCAGCTGACCAGTTGCCTGTGATGTTCCAGAGCTGTTGTGGTTCCCTTGGTTCTGTGTGCGGCGTTGCGCCATCCAGCTAGTTTTGTTAGTTGTGTTGGCTCTCAGTCATTTGTGGCACCCACGCCTCTGGTCAGCGACCCTTTTCGAGACCCGTTCGTTTCCCTTCGGCGGCCCATCCGTCATCTTTATCATAGGTATGTAATTCGTGATCCGGACTTTACTGAGTGATTATCATGCTGGAGATACCTTGCTACCGGTATCAAAGCAAAATTGTAAAACGCGCCCAATTTACATACCTTGCTGGGCCGAGAAGCTTGTCTCACTACCCCACTACCTGGACACTCCTGTCATTTTAAACTTATTTTCGTCAGCTTTGTCTTGACATCAGAATCATGAAATGATAGAAATCTATGGCAAAATTGACACCGGCTTTACTTTTTACTTCTTGTCTTTACACAACAGCATGCACCCAGGAAAGTTACAGCAGCCTAGCACCCGTGCTTGCCGTGGGTTGGAGTACATACCATACCCCGCACCACCAGTCCACTAAACGACATGGATCGGCGACAATCGCCTCCTGACCTTGGCTGCCTTCCCGTCCGTCGGCTATGCTTTCCAACCTCAGGCCCTCCTCATCTTGCCTTCTGAGCCAGTCGATTAGTTACTATGGTTGATCTTCCCCCTTGCTGCTGTGTTTTGTTTCGAGTTTCGTCGTCGTAGAGTCGCATTGCAGACGCAGCACCGCCACAATGTTTCTCGGTGGTGGATGATCCCGGAGGTGCTTGTCGCCTCTACTACTACTACACTATCCCTTACCTATTACTACTACTACTATAACCTTGCCAATGCTTGCCTACCAAGTAAGCATATTTGTCTGGATGATTTGCGAGGTTGTGATTTTGCTGTACGTATATTGTACGCGTCTCTACTAGGAGACTTGAAGAGGCAACAAAACTCCTAGTTGCCACCAGCTTGCGTCTATATGTATACCCTCCTCCCCTCGGGATCGGACTCGATTCCGAGATGGTTTATGCAGTTGATGGGCAATCATATGTGCCAAGGGTATTAATTTTATCTGCTGTGGTTGCGAGGTGATGCAACGCTCGGAAATATTTGTATCAGGTTGATACGACACATGCAGGACCGATATCACTGTGACCAATGAGAACAAGTCCAAAAAAAAAGAAGAAAAGAAAAAGAGCATAATATCGCAATGACACACGCGTCGGTGATCATAATTCGATCACTGAATGAATGATATACCCGCAAGACCTCATCCGCACAGATGGTATATAAACCTTGATGAACTACGTTGACACCACCTCCTACACGCACGTACACACGAGCACGCACGCACGCATGTATGCATGCTAGCCGCTGCTGCTATATAAACTCCAGAAACGCCCTACAGTCAACCTCCCAAAAGAAGTTTTCCAGAAATACTAATTTACTTGAAGAAAAAGAAAAAGCTCCCCGTTTTCATATTACTGTCATTGCGTCATCCACCTAAGACTGCCACATGTACTCGCTCAGATTGAGAAGCTTATCCGCCATCTGGCGCTTTGCAGCAGCCGCGACGCCCCTCTCGGGGTCGGCGAGCTGTTCGCTGTAGCACAGCTCCAAGAGGTTCTTGAGCTCATCGTACGTGAACCGGTTATTGTCTCTGGAAGGCACGGCAGCTGCCGCCGCCGCGCTATCTGCACCACCTTCGTCTTCCCCTACCGCCGGGGATTGAGTCGTTGCCGCGTCGTCTTTTGCCTTCTCGACAATGGCGTCGGGCCCCTTGTCAAAGAGCTCAAAGTAATTTGCTGCCCGCACGAGATCGACCCCCGCTTCGATGTTCTTAAGGTTCTGCTGCAGCACAAGGATGTTGAGCTGCATGCGCCCGCAGCCCTTTGCATTCATGGGCGCCACCATGGGCGCGTTTCCAATCAGGTACGTGTTAATGAGCAGTCCCATCCCCGTGCGCACAAAGGCAACCTCCCGCTCCCGTAGGAAGCGGGTCGTAATCTCATCATAGGCTACCATCTCGGCGTTGAGCGACAGGATCTGTGGATCGGGTTCGTTCACTTCCTGGTCGAGGAGGTAAGGCGCCGTCGCCGGCGATAGTGCAGTATGGAGAGATTGCACAATCCGGCACCGCACTTCCATGTGGAGAGTGCGCAATGCCGTTGCTGCCAGCTCCTCGTAAGATGAGAATATGCTGTCAAAGGACCTATAATTGTGTTAGTCAAGGGTTCGTTCACATTTCACTTGGGACTTCAAGTTAGGAGAGTACTCACTGGACAGTCTCCTGGGTCATCGGAAGGTAGACTGGCCCTTCCTCTGCCGTTGCCTTACCAGGGTCATTGAGTAGAGTCCATCGCTTCTTCTCCGGTTTTGGCAGGCTGGATCTGGATGAATCTGTCTCGTTCCTGGTGATGTGTCGCAGACTAAGAATCTTGACCGAAAGCCACTTCATGCTGGTGTATAACAAGCAGAGGGACGAGATAGTGTCACGGTCCTGGATAATGTCGCTGACCTCAAGACTCTTTTCATTGGTCTGCGCAATCAGTAAGCTGGCTTCCTTCTCGAGCAGCTCAAGGTCCCCGCTCTCGGCCTTCCACAGCTGTTGTAGAGTCTCATTGATCTCGCCAGGCTCCAGTGCCATGACGGCAGACGCTCGGAGCGATTGGTCACTGGAGGACTCTTCTTGGGTTTTTGTCACCAGAGCCTTGTACCAGCTAAAGCACCTGTCGTAATACCTGAGCATCTGAGTGATAATGAGGGAGCTAAGCGCTTGATCATGGGGTATTGTCCCCAACATCCTGCAAAAGGCCGTAACAACGGTAAAGAAGGCGGTCGTTCCTTTGAACACCGGCCGCCTTGCCACCTGGACCCAGTCCGAATCTTGCTGGAAGGCATCTGCTTCACCAAAGACAGTGTCGCTGAGCTTGCCAAGAGTCTCGTCAAGCTGTGGCTGAAAGACATTGACAAGGAAGTTGTCGAGAAACGACGTCAATGTGCTTGTCGCCAAATCGGATCCAGGCGGGACTATATTCTTCAGCCGCTGGAGGAATACCAGGGTAGGCGGCAGGAGGAGACTCATATTGAAGACGCTGGGCTCCACAAGAGACTTGTACGTCCCACGGCCCTGCTGATTGCTGCCGTACCCAGTCCCTACGCTTTTTCTAGCAGCCACAGGTTCCTGTCGAGGCACAACCAAGGAGGCCTTCTTGTTGTCTCCCTTCCGGGTAGTGTTGGACGTCAGGCCCGGAACGGCAGCCCGGATGATGCTGTCTAGGGCTTCGTACTCTGTCACCATTTCAACCGACTTCGCGTCGGCTTCCGAGAATTTGAAGAGGTGGTCCCGTGCCGTGTCCATCTTCCCATTCATCCCTCCACCAATCCTGGGCGAGGAGCTGAATTGATAGACATCCGCATCGGTCGTGACGTAGTTGTGTAGGAGGGAGCGAATTTCGTTCTGGTAGAGGTTCCAGAGCTCCTTGAAGCTTCCCAGCAACACGCTGTTGTTGCCTGCCCCTTCGCGCCGAATCAAGGATTTGATAGATTCGTGGAAGACGCGGTGGCCCTCTGCGATGGCCTCAAATTTGCCGTACAGAGTCCATAGCAAGTCGTAAATCACATCGGCTCTCATCTGAGTCTCTCGATGGCCGTACATATGGAGTCCGCCTGATCCAGACGTTCCGCCTCTTAGCGAGCTGGGATGCTTCTGGTCGATATCGTTGATCGTCTCGTTAACTACCGAAAACAGTTCAACTGGAAGCCTTTGCTTCAGCGTGTCTACAGCAGCTTCTAGCCGTCCCAGCCTGTTCAGCGACTCTACTAGGAGGGTCACGTAGCAAAATGTATCGGCCTCGGGATTCTTCTGCGGATCCTCCGTGGCAGCTCGTTCCCAGTCAATGGCGTCAAAGATGATATGGAAAGGTGCTACGGCGGGCGACTCTCCATAGGTATCATTCAAGGCGCCCTGGCTCTTGGCGAGGTTCTGCCACCGTTCCTGGCAGTAGGGCGATTTGAGATAGAGATGCTCGTGTAGTTCTTCGACCAGAATGTCCATGAGCGCCGTCTCCTGGTTCGCTAGATAGTTGCGCAAGTCGCTCAGCGCACCAATGTCGTCCAATTCGGGCTTCCTCAGCTTTCTCAGGGCATTGTGGAGGACCTCGACCGCAGACAAAAACCGCTTCTCGGATATCCTGGCTTCGAGTTGATCGGGCACAGCCCGCAGATCATCCAGCTCGTTGAGTGTTTGTAGCACCTCCTCGTACATGCGCGACGTGGCGTGCAGCTTCTTGAGCTCCGGGTCGGTTGTGCACAGGGCCGTCTTGGACGAGGCGAGAGAGTCCTTCAGAGCGCGCACCTTCTTCTGCGACGCCTGTATACTCCCCTGGATCTTGTGGAAGGTGCCGATGGAGCTGTTGAAGCCCTGGTGGTAGTCGTGGACAATGTTCTTGAGGGAGTCCTGCAGGTACTTGTGCGTCTTCTGGAAGTTGCGGTACTCATGGGCGCGGCCAACCGAGCTGGTGTCGAGCAGCTGTAGAGCTAGCTGGACAGGGATGCAGTCGTTCTCGCACATGGCTGGCCATTCTTGCTTGATCAGCTCCAGCACCTTGCCAATCTCGCGCTCGGCACTCGTCTCTTGCATGCGCTGGGCGGACCGCGCGTTTCGAACAGGAGGGGGCCGAGGATTCGCTTGTCGGGGGGGCGCAAATCGATCGCTGCCATAGCCTTCGCCAAACGGATCGTAGTCTTCGCCCTGGCTGTTTTGGCTGTTTTGCCTCTCTTGCAGGTCAGGGCGGCCGAGGTTGCCGTAGGTGCCATTGCGGCTGGGCGGACCACGTCTCGACATCTTGACGAGAGGTTCGAAAAGCGACGCTACCGGATTGCAGACCGCTTCATCATCAGCACTCCGGATGGGTTGGTGGTGTAGACGTAGTTTGCCCTAGCGGCTTTGGTAGGAAGCTCGGGTTTTGACGGCCGCGGCCGACGTCGTCTCGCGATGTCGCTGAAGAAAGGCTCTGGGAGTGGTGTTTCGAGTGTGCAGTTCCCAGCCCGCGGCTCAATCCACCCTGTAACACGGGTGTAGTGGGTCAGTTACAGTGCCCCCACACTGTGAAGGCGGCCCAAGCTTTCTGCATCTGTTAAATTAACTGGTCCAGCCAAAACGACTGCCATCCGTTCTGGCACTTGGTCTCATCAGAATTTATTCACTTCGGATGATGGCTCCCACTTTTATGGAGCTCGCCTGGGCTTATTACCAAGCTGAGTCTGGGTTCACTGGTAGCCGATGGCGATCTTGACTCACTTTGAGGTTTCAAACCCTAACCCTAGCGCATGTATTTTTGTGCTGATACATTTTGTGGAAGCTTTCCAAGAAAATGTGACTCACTTGTAAACTGGATTGTGCCAATACTAGTAATGTAGCTGAAGTGCAATTGTGGGGGAAGAACAAGGAAGAAGACTCTCAATGAACTTGCTAGCGGCTTGGAGCTTGTTGAGTAATTATATTACGTCCGTATAGGAGTTATACATATGTGAAAAAACGGCCCAAGCTTTTTGTTTCGTTTAACCGGCCCACCCAACTGTGAAGGTGAGAATGAACAAAACTTAAGAAGGCGCTTCATCCTGTCTAAATTGTTCACTCCAAATGAGGACTCTACTAAGCTCAACTTGATCGTATGAAACCATTCATATTCTTAGCTTATGTCTCAATGAATTTGACCCTAACCCCTTTCCATTGTTTTCATGTATTTTTCAACATGGGCGAGTGAGTAAGGAAGTAAGAGGGGAGGAGTCAATGAGTGGGGGAATGAATGAGATACAGAGAAGAAGTTCATAGTCCTACATCCCCAACTTACCAACCAACATGCTCAATATCAGAGGCTCAGAATCAAGATTCAAGACTGGCCTATTGGGACATGAAACCCCTGTAATGATGCAAAGTAACCCATAGACAAGAAGCGGAAAATTTGGGAATGAAAAAGTGAGATTGCATTCGTCTCCTGGCTACCCTAGGCTGTTCTTAATCGCCGCGGTGCAAGATTTGACGTTTCAAAAATAAATTTATCCTCCTTTGTTTTATCGACCTATATCCTAATTTAGAAACCATCTGCTAGTATGGGAGCGATGAAAATAAAAGATGCCACCCTCGGCCCGTTTTCTCTTCAGATGAGATTAAGGGTGATTGATTCAAACAAGGTGTTATACGACCCCAAAGCCGACCAACTCCCATTCTCTTGGCCGCCAGTCTGGTCTGTGCTTGCAGAGAATAACTATCTCACCCGAAAGGTAAGCTGGGAGGCAATTCAACTATCGGAATCCAGTTGTCCTTCAGACCCTGGCCCGCTTATGTAAAGTACCTACGGAGTACAGTCCGCTGTTCATCTGGTGCTGCGACTGCTTGAACGCGGCGTTTGACCCGCTGCCCGCTCACAAGCCGAGCAACTCCTCGAGCCAAGTAACTCGACCGACTCATCTAGCTATACTACTCCAGCTCGTGCGCCGGTGTCGGCTTGCAATGTTCAACCAATGGCTTGAGCTGCTCACATGTCGGAGAATAGTCTAGGCCCGTTCATGACAGCTTATCGCCCCTCGAACCTCGAACCATACACCCCGGTCGGCAAGATGGCGACGGAACATGAGGCCCCAAGTCTGTGGGGTATAAAATCCCCATTCCTGGCGACTGACTTGGCGTCTCTTTCATGCACCTCGGTGACTCGGCCGCCCTTACCTGACCCCCCTTTACCATACGCCAAGACCCTCACACTTTCCTCTGCCTTACCAGTATATAGTACAAGCCCCCCACAATGCTCAACCCGCTCATTATCCTTGCCCTCGTCCTAACGGCCAACCTGGCGGCAGGCCAAGCCGCATGCGGCGTGGCATGCGGCAACTACGGCACGACTCTCTACAACTGCAAGGCCATGAAGTCGGCCAACGTGCTGAACATCGGCCAGCCCCTTTCCTAACCCGGGAGAGACGGTGAATTGCATGTGCAACTACTTCGCCTCGATTGCCAGCTGCGACGCGTGCGTCTTCCAGCAGAACTACAACCTCGGCAGCGGCGGCTCGGGCCCCTTCACGTCCAAGGACCTATTCTACTCGTTGCCTGGTACGCCACGTGCTACACCTGGGCCAACGTCAGCGTCCCCGACGCCTATGCCTGCTGGTCCGGCCTTTCGGAGGATATCTAAAGATGTTACCGGGATCCTGCCACCACTAGATTCTACCACCACCACCACCACCACGACGTCCCGGGGCGGCGCAGTCACGCAAAACGACATCAATCTCGCCGGCGGCTAGTACGAGTACGGGTGGAAGCACGAGTAGTCTACAGGTGGGAGCACGAGTTCCGGCGGCAGCCCTGGATCTGGATCTGGATCTGACTCATCTTCGGGTGGCACAGCGACTGGGTCGGCAAGTCCTTCAGAAACGACAAAGAACACCGGGACCACTGCGGCTGGTGTGCAAAGTCACTGGACTACTAGGGCGCGTGGTGACAGTGTGCCTCGCCGTGGCATTCTGTCTTGGGTGGCTTTGAAAAAAATAAAAATTAGGGGCTGTGTGAAAGTTGTAATAGATTCTGATAATTATCTACCCAGGTAGGTACTATCAATTGACAAGGCGAGAGAGTACCTATTCTAGTTATTGGGTCAAGGAAGCAAGTCTCATGTCGTAACCGAAAAATGTTTTGGTATAAGGAGTTTCCGAATGATTCTTGTAATTATCCTACCACATGCCCTTGGGATGTATCTGCATATCATGCCACCTACCATTTCTGGTTGAGATTCACGCAGTTAGCACAGCCGAAGCAAGAGAGGAAGTGATGCGACCAGAGCCCCGGCTTTTAGCATCGTTTGCGTTTGTGGGTGTTAACCCACGGCCACTACAAGCCGGGAGTTGGAGTTGAAGGTGAAGCAGACAGAGAATCAATTAATTATTAGAGAGGGTGCCAGGTAGTATGGCGTTAGACTTTACTTTATAGAAAAAGAAAAAAAGAAGAAGAAAAAAAAAAAAAAGAAAAAAAAAGAAAAAAAAAAGAGAAAAAAAAAGAAGAAAAAAAAGAGAGTTCTGCTTGTCCAGCGCAACATGAAGCAGAGAGCAGTCGAGGCGGGACCCTCAGTAATATGAGGCCGTGAAAGGAGGAAAGTGTATAGGAAGCGTCGGGCAAGATTTGAAAATGAGGAGGCACTCCGTGACTGTGTCCGCCTCCCGAACCCGATATCGGCACATACATACATCTAAGGTAAGCTAGGTGGGTAATTACATCAACAGAGCTTAGTGAGCTCCGCTTTGCCCATCCTCCACCGCTTCAGCACCTGGTAGCGGTCCTCAGCCTGAGCACTCGACTTCGAACCCTTGCCGTATTGACTGACCCAATTTTTTAGATCCGCAGGAGAATTGAAAGCGCCCACCGGTGAGTCTTTGATAGTTTTGGCTTCATCCAGTGAATAGATGATTCTGTTTGGATTCACTGGGTCGTGGGGGTATGGTGTCTCAACTCTCGCTGGGACTGCTTGGGGATATTTGGTCACAATGTCCGTGATCAAGCCAGTCGTCCCACGCGGATTCAAAAACACGTCAGACTGCCGCAAGATCACGGCTTCATCTATAGCCACCTTGATCTTGTCTTCGAGGGGCGCAATTTGCTGGACCTGTCCCGCAGTTTTCTTTGCCTGATGAACTAGATAGTAGCAGAAAGAAAGCCGGTCAGCCCAAAGTCAAGCAATAATTAGGTGTGTACCTATCGTATCGTAAGGAAGTGAGACTTGCTCTGCTGCACCTCTTTAGAGGACGCGGTGATGAGCTCGTCGAAGGAGAGGTCACCTGTTGTTGGGATCAGCTTTTTGATACCCAGGAATTCGTTCTGGTCGTCCGTCGGCGTGGCCGCCGCCCACAGTTTGCCTGCCGCGGCAATTGGATCCGGGTTTCCGAGGTCCAGGCCGGCAAAGTGGGCGTCGTCGATATTGGCGTTGTTTAGGGCATTGACGAATTCTTTCCAGTTGCAACCACCCGACCTGTGCGTTCCTCGGTCTGCGCAGGCGATGACTTGGCCGCTTGGCAGTGTCCGGTCCGGGAAGAACTCGGTCTGCGTCTTGCCATATGCGAGGACTGCTGTGCGGTAGACGTAGTAAAATATAACACGCTCGAAGGCTCCCGCAAGACCCTGGGCCTGAACTAGGGGTAGAGATGTAAGAACAAGAAGAATACCAGCGAGTGGAGCAAGCGACCAATTGAGTTTGGAAATAATCATGTTGGTGGAGAGGTTGAAGCTACAGTTGTTCGAACTGGCTAGGAGAGCCGAGAGGGCATGGAGCTGGAGCTGGAGCTGAGTGGTGGTGAGGTGAGGTTGAAGAACAGAAGACAGAAAAAGGACGTCGCGACAAGACAACTCATTATTATTGAGGCAGGACAGGCCATCATGCCAACATGGTGCAATGCATCAACAGGACAGACATGTGCATCATTGTAGACATAGTACCCGGTACAAAGGAGGAGGTACTTCCATTTACTGATATCTCGGTACTTTCCATGACTACCTACCGCAACCTGGGAATGATGGCCCAACAGCCCCCAACTCATACGCTAGTAGCCGCCTACGCCACGACACAGGGCCCGACTCGACTTCCTCTATTATTTCTCATCCTTCTAGGTTGTCTCTGTTCTATTTTTTTTATTTTATGTTGGCGCGTGATTCGCACCACCAACCACCAACCACCAACCAGGCTGCAGACTCGCACCAACAGACTCAAGTCGTACAGAACCCCTAGGTAAATTTACCATGCCCCCCTTAGCCAACCAAGAGCCACCATGCCGGAAGCGTCGTTCGTTCCTTCAGAGATGTTGATGGAGCAGCGACTCTACAAGACCGCCTTCGACATGCAGGAGTGCATCTCGGCTCTTGGCGGCCCGTCGAAAGTGCAAGGAGCACTTTGTGCCGTGGCAATCCTTCAACATCCATCACCGAGGATTGGGCAATCTCCGAGACTACTGTCCGCATCAAGCCAGCCGAGCTCACCAGTGATGAAGCTGCCTTGTTCGACGCGCCACTGCCCCGTGACCTTCCAACCATGCACAAGGATCTCCTGATTCTGGTGGCGGCCTACACTGGCAACGTCGACCGATACGCCCGCTTGCGTCGTCCGCACAGGATCCACCGCGAGTTCAACTGCCTCATGCCGCGTGTCTACCACAGCACCGCCATGGCCAACTGGCTGGACCGCAGCCCCCATGTGGTTGCGTCGCTCAACCTGCACCCGAGCGACCTCTTGTTGATTCTTCGCTGTGCCATCAACGCCTCCGCGCTTCGTCATGAACAACGGCTTCCAGCACCTCCTCGACACCGCGGCTGTCCCGGACGACGAGCTTCCCTACTGGGTATGGTACCCGACGGTCCCCTCGTCCTACACCCTCACTCGGCTTGCAGAGGCCAGGCCAGCGATGCGGCCACAGTGTGCGCGAGCCAGCATTTCCGCGGGCTACCGAGGCGCCTACCGCAAGATCATGGACATGACCGGGCCTGACGGCAACAAGGCTCTCGCGGTGGACTACTTCCTGATGCAGGAGGCCAAGACCTGGCCCGCAACGTGACTTTTTCGAGCCGGACATGGTGAGGCACCAAAAGGAGCAGGGGGCTGAACTTTTTGCTCATGAACGAGGGCGACTGCTGGAAGGATGCGCTCCCCTGGCGGGACGGGGACCCGAGCAGCACCAAACTGAGAGCAGCCTTGATAGACGACGGTATAACCATGCACATCGGCCAGGATGGAGGCATTTACGAGGGGCTTGGCGTTGATATGAGCCCTGTTTGGCTCCATCTCAACAGCAGCTCTCAGGAGGAGAGGACGCGTACGAGGCTGTATCCGGGAGGCGTGGTTTTCTATGAGGATCAGACGCTCCAATAGTTTAGTAGGTAATTATGACAGTCATATGATTGTTCCTCATTTCCAAGCTATCATCATCTGATATATTTATTTCCCTTCTTTTTTTCCCTTTTTTTTTGGGGGGGGGGGGGGGGGGGGGGTTTTGGGTTTTTGTTTCAAAAAATTACTTAATGGTGGGGTTTTTTCGAAACATGGGAAGGGGGTCGGGTTGGGAAATATTTTGAAATGCATTGTTGTTGGGGGGGGGGGGGGGTGGGTGTATAGGGGGGGGGGGGGGGGGGGGGGGGGGGGGGGGGGGGGGGGGGGGGGGGGGGGGGGGGGGGGGGGGGGGGGGGGGGGGG
>JAPDFK010000161.1:0-102980 GCA_027569635.1 Lasiosphaeriaceae sp. G1095
CCCCCCCCCCCCCCCCCCCCCCCCGCGCCCCCGCCCCCCCCCCCCCCCCCCCCCCCCCCCCCCCCCCCCCCCCCCCCCCCCCCCCCCCCCCCCCCCCCCCCCCCCCCCCCCCCCCCCGCTGGCACTCACATCGTCTCTGCTGTTATAGTCATTGTACAAGTTGACGAGGTTGTGCCCGCCAAAATTGAATATGGCTGGAGCCGCCATGGCCGCGAGTCCTCAGGGGCACTGACAATGTTGGTCAAGAATCAGTGGCAGAGAAACTTTGCAGAGAAATGCCCAAAGAAATGTGCACCTCTGTTTGGTGTCTCATTTATTCCACATTGGCAACTCATCATCACACCCGTATTGGGGGAAAGGCAGGGATATGTGTACGTACATGTACCTCCCCAGTCTAATACATTCCCAGCATGTACTCTCTCCCCATTGGCTCATGGGTTACGGTGGAAAGAGGAGGGGGGCGGACCTTTCTTTGTCTGGCGGCAATGATAGCATGGCTGACTGACATCTGACCAGCAGAAACACACACCCCGCTCGCCGCCACCTGCTGGTCTATTTATTCTGGCGGGCATCAAACCCCTCGTTCAGGCAACAAGCGGAATACTACCACCATCATCGCCGCCCGTAATTATATCTCGTCCTGTTACGCAAAAAAAACCAATTGCCCAAAAATGCCTGGAGAATCTGGTTCGTCAGATAACGCGAAAAGCGATGTAAGTCCCTTACCTCTCCTGTCAGATGGAAAGAAACCTGGGAAAATTGAAACAAGCAAAAAAAGGTCGCCGTGCCCGAGCAGTGGACCGACGTGTTCGCCGACATGGGCGGCAACGACGAGTGGGGCAGCGTCAACGGGACAGGCACGCTCGCAGTGGTCGGGCTAGGCCTGGGCAAGCCCACGCCGCTCCTCGCAAAAAAACTGTCGTACGGCGGGGCGCAATACTTCTTCTCGGCGGAGAATGCGCCGGGCACGCTGTTCCTGTGGGACGCCGAGACGGGCGACGTGATGCGCGTCGTCAGCCCCGCTACGCTCGACGAGATCAAGGCGCTTATCGCGGCCAACAATTTTGCGGCTATTAAGTACGAGGAGGTCGAGCCCGTTGCGACGCTGGAGGAGCGGCAGGAGCACCATGACAACTTTTTTGTTGCGCAGGGGTTGACGAGCATGCGTCGTGGTTAGGGTTTGAACGGGGGAAGGAAAAGGGGGGAAGAGGGGAAAAGGGAGGGTACTCTGTGTTGGCAGGGGGTGTGATAAACAAATCGAACCTCTTTACATGCATAACTACACATCACCTTGTCATGAGTGAGCACATTGGCTCCACCTAGTCTCATCACTTGGGCTGCATGCTGTATGTTCGCGTTGGCAAATGACTAGTATCAGCTCCCACCCATGCATGGGCATCCATTGTTCGAATACAACGCCAATTATCGTTGATTGGGGACATAAGCTATGTATAGGGCTGATCCGATAGGCAGAGCTCCGAGCCAGGCAGGGGATGACATACGTGCTAAAACAGCCACCTTGTCATGAACCCCGCACGCCTTACAGGGAATACACTGGACTGGACTTACTCTAGCCTCCACAACTCCCGTTTCACTAGCTCTAGACTCGGCCAATTGCAGAAAGTATTGGATTTTATCGCACCGCGCCAGCGGGATCCCATTCTTGGGAAAACCTGGGGTTTGATCCAGCCGTCCGACTTGGTAACTCCTTTTGGTGGTTAAACTCCGTTATTTGTTAATAGGGTTAGGGTTAGATTGCCGGGTCGGTTTCCCACCATCTTGCCTCGTCGCCTGCCATTGGCCCCAACGGTTGATTGAAGCTTCACTTCAATAACTAAGAGTCTTACTCTGGGCACCCACCCTAAGGCTGCTCGCACCCACTAGTCAGTGCGCACCAGCGGACTGCACCTAGCAATGTATAGACCACTTCATGTATGGTAAAATCAGGTAATTGAAGCCACTATTACTCACTTTCACACAAAGCCATTCATATACATCGTCCGTTTGATCAATTGACTCCATTCGCACTTGGTCCACTTTTGACACTGACTGAGCTGTACTACAGTATCTACCTAGGTATGCATTAATATCAATTGGTACGAATCGAGACACAAATCTTGCTCGTCGCAAAGCAGTTAGGCAATATCAACACTATAGTGGTAATTCAAAGCCCGGGCCAAGGAATTGCATTTACTGGGCCGTTCATAAGCTTTACTTTTTAGTAGTTGAGCAACGTGATCAATTGTGCAGTATCATAAGATTTCCATGTGCGGAGTCCATGAAATACAAAACTTTACCATACAAAATGGTGGTCCTGGCATTGCCGGCTGCCACGCACTGAACAGTGGGTGCAAGCAGCCTTAGGGTGGGTGCGTAGAGTAAGGCTCATAACTAAGTAAACAAGTGGGTTTACACACAAAGTGAGCGAAGGAAGGAGCTTCGCTTTTACTTACTGGCCAAATCCTCCAAGGATCGCTATAAATTCTCAGGCCTCTGGTCAGCTGGCTACAGACACTATAAAGCGGCTATTAGTCGCCACAACCTTGATATAAATACCCTCTTTTATCAGCCATCATACGGCTACAAGCTCGTTAAGTACGAGGGAGCTAAACGCACTGTATTGCTCCCCGGACCTGCCAGACCCTCTTCTATTGGCTTCAACGCCTCGCAAGACGAACGCGTAATAACATCCCCTCGAGCGTAGCGAGCAGCCCCCCGCAAGGGCCTCCCCGGAGGGGCCGCCGGAGGCAAAAGGAAAGAAAAGGAGTGTGGATTGAACGCTTCGCTTCACGACTATACTGGTGCATCATCCCAGACGTCCACCAATATTGGCCTATCTTATAGGTAGTCACAATCAGCCAAGGAAATACAAACAGACGGGGTAGAACAGAAAGGGTAATTAGAACTCTCGACCTCAAAAAAAAAACCCCCCCTTCCAAAAGAATCTTCGATGCAATTAATTAAATAAATAAATAAATAGAAAGATTCCAATACTATGGGGCTGCTATTGAACTAGGTGCATGCTAATAGTAGGTCCATAGTCGGTTTGACCTCCTCCAAAACCCCATAATTAATTAATTCACGTTTCTCATCTGCCTGGGCTCATCAGAGTCCAGCCAGGTTGATTAAGCATCCGGGTTCTTCTTGAGCGCCGCGATGAAATGCCCCTCGAGCGGCTCCGTCTCATTGACATACTTGTAATACGCCGCGGTGTACAGCGTCAACAGCGTCCTGTCCTCGCCCTGGAAGGTACTGTTCGGCTTGGCCAGACAGAGCAAGAAGCTCATCTCCTTGAGCAGCCTCACGGACGTCCAGCCCGTGGCGCTGCGCGGCAGCATGCGCAAGATCAGGCACGGCACGCCCTCCATGTTGCCCAGTGCCGGGAGGACATTGAAGCGCAGGTTGCTGAGCATGCGCGGGCCGTTGCCATCGTATAAGGGGAAGAGGCGGTGGCTGTTGGGGTCGTCGGCTTTGCCGAGCGGGATGATGATTTGGAATTCCATGAGCCGGTAGTCGGAGACGGCAGTGTTGCTGACTTGGATGGAGAAGACAAGGTCCTGCGGGAGCGGGTCCGCGTTGGTCTGCACCGACGTGAAGCCGACAGAGTACATGTTGCAGGTGAACACGGGCGGTCCAGCGGGGTCGTTGCCTCCGTCAGTGGCAGAAACAGAAGCAGAGGCGGGAGTTGGCACGACAATTCCTTGAGGTTGAGCTGCCATGAGGGTGCGGCCAGGCGGGTTGATCCCCTTTCGGAGGAGCATCCCTGGGCGAGTTGGCTCGTAGGCGGGGATTGTGGACGAGGCAGCGTGAGGGGCTAGGTTGGATGATAAAACGTGCGGGTGGGGATCGTACGAGTCGTGACGCTGAAAGACGGTAGAGGAAGGGCCAGTGGCAGTGGCGGTAGGTACGGGGGGCGCGACAGCAGCAGCAGTAGTAGTAGCAGCAGCAGCAGCAGGAATGTTGGCATTGTCACCAGAACTTGACGAGCCATCATCGCTGTCCTCTTCTGACTCCTCTTCCTCTGACTCCTCTTCTTCCTCTTCTTCATCTTCATCCTCCTCGTCCTCTTCTTCCTCGCTGTCGTCTTCCTCGTCGTCCTCTTCGTCATGATCCGGGACAAAAAGCTTGCGGACCTCGGAGGGATGCAGCAACCTGAGACTCCGCGCCTCCTGGCTGTCGTCTCTGATCTGAGCCAAGAGGGACGACACCTTGGGGTCGCTGGCCTTCACAGTGAGACTGTAGAACGGGTCGTTCAGCTGCATGGCTAGCAGCGCCGAGTTGGGCGTGTCGTCCTTGAAGTACTTTTCGTCCATGCCAGCCGACAGAAGGCGGCGCTGTTCCTCGGCGAAGAAGGGCAGCCGGAGGACGCGCAGGTCGTTTTTAATTGTAGCGGAGTCAGGATCGGTGCTCCAGATGAACCAGTTGTTGGGGTCGTCAGGGCCCAGACTGATGGGTGGCTCGAGGGCCAGGTGCCGATCTTTGTCCGTCTCTCGAGTGTCCTGGTCGACAGTGTACTGCCGTCGGATGTCGATGCCGACGTTGTCCTTGGTCAGGCCGTGTCCGACGGCAAAGCGCTGCTGGTGCGGCGGCTGGGTGAAGCGCAGACCCTGGAAGTCCGAGTCTTCTGCGGAGTCGGGCAGCCTGTCCAGCAGCCCGATCATGACACCGTCGGCCACGATTTCATGCCGCAGCAGCGGTGCTCTGTCGGGGATGACCCCCTTGGGCGGCTCGGGCAGCGTCGTCACCTTGAGATCCGGGAACATGGTCACCAAATCTGACCGCAGATAAAAGCCGTATGTGGGGATCTGGGGGAGATGGGTCTGGTGCTTGGGGTTGTGGTTGATGTACTGGTTGATGGCGTGCTTGATGGCGACGCGGTCACGGTCCTCGCCCATGTGGTTGCCCAGGCTTAGCGCGCCGTCGATCAGGGCATCCACCCAGTTGGGATCGATGTAAAAGAAGCGCAGGCTCTCGTGGGGGAGGTGGCTGGGGTCGCTGATCAGGTAGTGGGCCGGCACGCCCGAGAGAAACATGCGGTCCATGACCCACGCGAGCACCTGCATCCAGTCTGTTGACACTGGATCGTTGGTCTCGTCAAAGATTTCCCCATCCCGGGACATGGCGAGCCCTTGGGCTGCTTTGGTGGCGAGCGAGAGGTATTGCGGCTTGATCTGCGCGGCGTTGAAGCCCAGGGATGGGTACTGGCTTCGTTTGGCCAGGCGCGGTCTGAGCCATCTCTTCTTGGCTGATCCAGGGGCCACGAAGCCCCCGGTGCCATCGGCGTCGTGGAGCTTGTCCAGATGGACCGCGGTATCGGCGAGAGTTGTGAGGACATCTTCCCGCGTCCGGAAGCTTCTAGTTCCTCCAACAGTCTGGACCACGTTGACCTTGGACTCTTTCATTGCGCTGTTCTGAATCGCCGTGCGCAGTCTAACGAGAGCGGCCGTGAAACCCTGGTCTCCGAGAGCCAGGATGCGGCCAATCTGCCATGCGACCGAGTAGCTCACGTCCATGATGCCCACCTCGCGGTCGAGGATCTGCAGGTCTTGGCCAGAGTTGGAGCACTTGAACTTTGGCATGACATGGCCGCCCGCGTTGCCAGAGCTCCCCGACAGAGGCGCCACTACCGTGGGCGTGAATGGGCCTCTGTACAGTGCTACTGTCTGCTCGCCAGTCTGCACGCGGTACTTGACCAGACTGTAACCGTCCTGGAGGCGCGCGGCGAGGCGCTGGGGCACCTTGTCAGGCGCATTGAGGAGTGGGGTGATGATGTCGTCAGGGGCGCGGAGCACGTTGAGCGTCTTCCCCAGGTCGACAAAGGCATCGTGGATATTGACCATGTTGGGCGGGTTAACCGTATAGTTCCAGCTATGGAGCGAGCACAGCGCCACGAGCTGGTCGTTGTCGGGCCAGCTTGTCATGTGCTCCTCGATTCCTTCGATCGAGAGGAGGTGGACCGAGACCGAGACGGGTGACACATTCTCTAGGGGCCCGCTGCGGCTCCCCACCACGACCGAAAAGATGCCAACATCCTCTTTGCCGGCCTCAGCCATGCCAGTGGTGTTGATGTTGCGCACGTGAGCAAGGTACTTGTACTTGGTCGTGTCTGGCGTTGCGGAGACGACTCGCTTATTCTTGTCGTCAAAAGTAGAGAACATGCTCTTGAACAGATCGGGCTTGATGAAGACGAAATCGCCCTTTGCGTCCATCTTTTGGTTGGGCCCTAGCAGTTTCTTGTTGATGGGGGTCACTATCTTGGGCGGGACTGGCGGACTCTTCGTTTTGTCTTCTGCTGCCATGTTCAAGATATCTTGGAGCGTCGTGGTGACGGCCAAAGTTGGCGTCTGAGTGAAGGTGACGCCGTCACCGAGGGCATCAGGGGCCAGTTTGAGCTCATCCTGCGTGAAGGTAAAGAGGACGAGCCACGGAACCTTGTTGCGCGTGTCTCCCCGATGGTCATCCTTGGGACTTCCTCGTCTCTCCCACGGCAGGTGAGGGTCGCTGAGCACCACATGGGGAAGAATGCGATGGTCGTCTGGGTATCCGGATGGCGGATACGTAGAGTACACGGAGCCCTCGGGGAGCGAAAACTGAGGGGCATCCACCCAAAAGTCCTGCTCCGATTTGAGCACGAGGGGTTTGGGGTCTCCTGGTGCGGTGATGGTTTGTGAGACCGAGACGATGTGTTTCTCGCCTGCTTCGAGCCCGGGAGCCCAGAACGAGTTGAGCTTTTCTTCCCCGGGCTTCAGAACCGGTTGGTCATCTTGCTCGGCGGCGACGAGACCCAGCGAGATCTTGCTGAGAATGGCTTTGCGGCGCACATGGCGGAGGGTCAGATGGCGCGGCGAGTTGATTGCCTTGCTTTTGCCCCCGGTGAAGATGACCATGGCGACGAAGTATTGAGAAGCACAGCTTAGGTTGGGTGAGTGACCAAAGGCAAGAGTTTGATGTTGCTTTGCCCACTGGACAAAACTTCACATGAATCTCGAAGCTGGCATGCCGACAAGATGGGAGATGCTTCCAGTGCCTGTTCCCTCTGGTTCATGTCTTGGTGCCAAATTCGAGTGTGCGTGTCGTTCCAGTGATTGGCGTGTTGGATAGATGCATTTCGCGCCTGATAATCCCACCCCTCGCCTCCTATCCGACATCTGAAATCTAGACTAGTTAGTCGTCAGCCAGCCCCAAGCAACAACCCCGCACGTCGTGCAGATCACATGGAACGCGGGCAATAGTTTCGTTTACCCGCAGATAGCCCCGAACATGCACAGGTTCCAATAGTCTACCGTCTGGACCATGCCGTCATATCCGTTCGGAATCTCATGATTATCGCCTAATTCTCATCCCAACTACCACAGTCAGCGATTTTATGCCGGAGAAACTCGAAGCCACCCTGCTGCCAAGAAGCTGAGCTAAATCTCAGCTCTGGCGAATTCCGTGGCGCGTATGATGAGTCAAATAGTGAACTTTCCTTTAGCTTGATGATTGGCTGGCTCTGCCGATAGGTGTCGGGCATGGCAAAGTCGACATGGAGAACTGCATGCGCATGATCTAATTCTAGCCCCTCTGCTATGAGCTAGCAATCATTCTGGAACTTGACCCCAAGAGTGGCTGAGAATGCTGGGATGTGACGGAATCTTGCGGAAGCTGGAGCAACAATTCCATCACCCCAACCGCTGCCCAAGGGTGACCTGACATCCTTCCCATAAATATTAATCTGGACACGTTATGCTACTACTATAATACTATAATCACCCTGGACGACCTTTGTCAGCACTCTCAACCAGACTTTGATACTGCCCCTCATCCTCCTCCTCAGTAATCCTTGTCCAACAATCTTGTGTGCTTGCCCATCATGTCTGGAGCTGCTGCCTTCCTCAACCCTGCTGCCCCTGCAAGCAAGCAAGTCCGCCTCTTCTACAACACCAACAAGAAGAATCTCGGCGTCCAGCTTCGCGACGAGACCAAGACGGCCGACGAGAGCGAGATATTCGTGGCCAGTGACGACGCCCAGAATGGAATCGTTGTCAACCCTGCACAAATCACCACCACCGACTTGACCGGACTCAACATTGTCGTCGGTTTCACAGCCAAGCCCACACCTTCCACGCCTGCGACCGCCGCCAGTGAGGGGAACGCCGACCCGTCCAACCAGAATGACGTGTCCATCATCAGCCCGGTCTACGTGCCGCTCGGCGCCACCGAGGTCAGCAACCTGACCATTGCGAGCACGTCGTCGGCCCAAACTGCTTGGATCTTTTATCTGACGTAAGTACGCCCAAGTTAGTATAATTACAGAGCATGGCACTAAAGAAAACCAGTGGCACGGATCCCAACACCATGGCCATCAATGAGCGATCCCTCGGCGAAGACTCGCCGGGCAGCTACGACAACACGGTCAAGATCATCCCCGGATCCTCGCTGGCGGCTTACTACGTCCCAGACGAAGAGACGGGCAACGACGGAAACCGTTTCGTCATCTACCAGGCCAGCAAGCCGGCGCGGCTGCACGAGTACTCTCCCAACACTGAGGACGTCTGGGGTATGTTCTCTCTCTCCCTCTCTCCCTCTCTCTCTCTTTCTCTCTCTTTTTTTTTTTCTCTCTCTCGCCCCCTCATTTTCAATTTCACCTTATACTGACTTTGTGGTAAAAAAGACAAGGAACTCGTCAACTCCAACGACGCACAGCCCAGGACCACCCTCGCCGCGACCTACTACGAAAAGAAGGTGTACCTGTACTACACGGACGACAGCAACCAGATCCGCGTGATTGTCAAGACGGGCGAAAAGTGGGGCACGTCGGGCGCCGTCGCCTCAGCTCATTCTCCGGTTGACGACTCGAGCCAGATCACCGTCGTGCCGGCCAAGAATGGCAACCACCTGTTCTACATTGCCAAGGGCGACGCGCCAAAGTACAAGTTCCAGCATATTGTTCATAAGCGCTCTTAGTTGGCGGGTTTCTTGTCTTTTTTGGGAATCTGCGGTCATAGCCCCCTGGTCTACGGACTCGGGGTTTATTGAGATTGAATTGTTGTAGGAAGAGAGCATCATGCAGCTGACACTGATATTTTTCGTGTACTTGACTACTTAGGTAGCTGATTCTTCCACTGCCAGCTCCACTCGCCTGTGTCGATTTGATGACCAACAGGGAAACAAATGCAAATGGCAAAGAAAACAAAAAACTTGTGTTGAATGAGCGACCGAGCAAATGAGCAATAAAGTGAAAAATAGACCGATACTAGTGTACGTCTCAGATGCGCCAGTTTCGTTTTCACTTACGAGGCAAATCTTCCATCAAATCCCTTCAAGTTATCAGGGTTATAATTGGTAGGAGAATGAAAAAAGACTGGCCTTCAGCCATCAATCAGTCGCCACAGCTTTAATATTAAGAGTAAACCTTTTGTTTTTAATTTTAGTTTTAGCCATTATACCGATGCAAGCTCGTAAATTTGGGAGAACTAATTATGGCACTGGGGCTTTGAAATCCACCAATTATAGGGGATGTTTACCTTCTCGTTGGAAGGGTACCTACCTAACCCTCTACCCCTTTTCCTTTAGTCTTCATTTTTATAATGAGTAGCTCGGCCGTGGTTTCTTCAGAGTCGGGTCGTACTTTTTTTACATTCTTTTTCAAAGAGGTGGATTTCAATTCATGGCGATGATTGAGTTTGTTTTTAGTAATGAAAATCTACAGACGTTTCACTTTTACAAAGTATACGCATTGCTCCTTTGGCCGGGTGAACTGGTTAAATGCATAACGGTCAGTTATGTCGGGCTAGTGGACTGGCCCTCCCTACAAAAGGAAGTTGAGGTTGTGTGTGTGGAAGGGGGGACACGGACCCCCTTTTCCCAGCCTGAGTACCAGGGAGCCAAGCATACGGTAAGGTACCGTATTGCTCCACAGACCTGCCTGCAAATTATCTTCTCTTCATACCTCGCTACTGTGTTGGGAAACGGACGCTTCGCAAGATATTCTCGAACAAATTTAATTGGCTGTATTAATTAAAAAGAGAAGCAAAGAGAGTTAAGCACCTCTCCGACTGTGGAGTTTCAAAGTGGCCAACGTGGAAGTTTAATTTACGATTTTCTACAGAGAACCGCGTGAATCCCGATGTCAACAAATCCCTTTTTGTGCTCACACATGCGAGTGATCACCCCAAGTCATTATTGTATCTAGGCAACTAGGGTACTAGAATAGCCAATCCATCATATAAATTCAGTCATTAATTAATGTGATAATAACTGAAAACAGGAACACCTGATGTAATTAAATTCACAAACTAATTAAATCACCCACACATACCCCCCCAACCCTTGGAATTGATTATTTCATTTGCCCGCTGGATCCTCCGTCATGATGGGCCTGCGCAGCATCAAGAACCCTTCGACGGCAGTGTACGGCGCGTCCTGGAACCCGGGGGACAGCAGATTCCCCTTTTTCTCCATCCCATACGCATTATACACCGGCACCGGCACACCGTCATCCCCCGGGGTATTAGGTCCAGAGGGAGGAGGAGGGGGAGGGGGAGGGGGAGGGTTAGGATCGACATACGGCTGCAACCAATTCCAGTCGCCGGCGGTCAGCGCGGGCAGCCCGACATTGAAACTCGGTCTATTCTGCGCGTTATCCGCCGTCAGCTGCGCAGAGGAATCGTATTCCTGGACATCTGTGACAAGGGTCACGGGCCCCGCGTGCAAGAACGCAATCAGGTTGTTCAGCGCGTCCTGCCACGTCCAGGGCCTGAGCGTCAAAGTCTGCGACGGCAGGAAGGACGAGTACGCGTGGATTGCGGTGAACGGGTCCACTATAGCACCAAAAACATGCTGAGATAATTCCGCGTTGCGGAGGTCGGTGTATGCCCTGGGCGACACGGTGCGTTTGTATTTCGGGGCGTTGTTCAGGTCTTCCGGGAAGGGGGCGACGAAGTATGGTTTGAACTGGAGGTAGTTGTCCTTGGCGATGGGGACGAGGTTGGGGAACGGGTTCGGCGTCGGGGAGAAGTACGTCTTGATGGAGTCGTAGTCGAGTTCTTCGCCCGCGGCGTTCGGGGAGGAAAACCCCGAAAAGTAACCGATCAGGCCGTCGTACTCGCGCTCTTTGTCACCCAGCTTGACTTGGAAGTTGTAGCCGTTGGCAGGGGTCTTGGGGTCGATGAGCTGCTTTTCGGGCATCGAGATGTTGGCCCGGGTGGATTGGTTGACCAGCGGCGGACTGTCCAGCTCGACGGACCAGCCCGTGTTGACGAGGGCCAGCGGCTTGCCCACAACGGAGCTGAGGAACTGGGCATACGCGGTGGGCGCGGGCGGCAGGCTGTCGAGAGCCTTGGTGAGCATGGTCCAGAACCCCTTCAGGTAGTCTGGTTTGTCGCGCAGCCGCTTGATCAGCGCGTCGAGGCGGGCCAGGTCCTTGGGGGACGTGGTCGAGGCGTTCGGCGGCTTGAAGGGCGCCCACTTGGGCGAGACGAGGGCGCCGTTAGGCCCGCCGATGCGCACCTCGCCGTAGAACAGCCCGTCCTTGGTGAACAGCTGGATGCCGTAGTCGGCGTAGTTGGTCACCACCCACCCCCAGACAGGGGTCTCCCATTCCGTGGTAGGGCGCCAGTACGGCCCCCCCTTCGACGGAGTTGGATCAGCAGTGACGAACTCGGCGTTGAGCCGCGCGTTCTGGTTGATTTGGGGAGGCAGCTGGATGAACTCGCAGGTGCCGCCCTTGTTCTGGACGACCGTGTTGGCCACCTTTTGCCCGTCCACCACGACCGACTGCGGCTCGTAAAAGTCGCTGATGGCTGGGTACAAGGGCGGGTGGCCGTCCCTGCGCGGCTGCGGGTCGATGGCCACGATGGCTTGTCCAAACTTGTCGATGATGTTGAGCTTCCGGAATCTGCGATGACATTATTAGTATTTGCTAGCTGTCCCTAATTTAACACGATAGCAAGTAATTACATACCTCATTTGCCCGTGTGTGACGGGCTTGAAAGGACAGTACTTGTCCGTGGCAAAGCTCGTCGAGGCTGCAAACGGCGTCAAGGCCGAGTTGCCAGCAATGAGCTCAATATTCTTCTTGGTGAGGCCTGCCGTGTCGAACTGCGCTGCCTTGATGGCTGTGACCTTGGTGACGTCGTTGGCCACCTCTTTGTACTCGGGCTTCACGTGCGTGCCCATGTTGAGCGTGAGCAGGCCTTCGGTGAGCCCGGACAGCGGACAGGACAGATACTCCAGCTTGCTCAGATTTTTGACTAGCACGTCTCGCTCCTCGGGCTTCAAATAATTGTCGAGGATCTGGGGCGGCGTGTCAGAGAACAGCTGCCTGATCTTGGAGGCCAGCGAGAAGCTCGGCTGCGGCAGGATGAGCACCCTGCCAGAGAGAATCCGCGTGTCGGGCGGCTCCTTTGTGTGCGGCGACTGCGGCCGCTTCGCCATCTCTTCCCACAGGGGTTTCCCGCTCGGCACCTCGATGCCGTACCGGACCAGCTTGTTGTCCGACAGCCGCGACGCCTGCTCGTCCAGCGCCCACCACTCAAACGGGACGTGCGTGTACTCGGCCTCCCACTCAACGTAGAGTGGGAACCACGGCTGGCGGTCTCCCCACTGGTCGCGCAGGACTGACGCGTCTTCACCACTGGGCACGTCGTGGAACTGGGGATAGGCTAGGCCCTTGGGTGGAATCTTGGGGGGTTGCTGCGAGGGAAGCAAAGCAAAGAACTCGCTCAACAACAAAGCGGCTACCTCCTTAAGGAGAGGAGCAACCGGTGAAAACGTAGCCTGTATGGCAGTAGCTAGCTGGCTGAGAGCAGGGGGGACATGGTCAGACCCAACCGTTTGCACGGGCAGCCGAACCGAGACATGGTCGGAAAAATCAGACGGCCAGCCAGGCGCGATGCCGCCCACGAGTAAGGTTGGGTCGCGGGCCCGATAAAAGTGCGGCTGCGTCCCCGTCTTTGCGTTGCTCAGCAGCACGTCTGTCGTCACTTTCTTGTCGATCTGCGCCCTCAGATCGGCCGCGCACGCGTCGATCTGCCCAATCCGCGCGGCCAGGTCGGCCGCCTTGGCGAAGTATGCCGGGTTCTGGCTGGGGCGGTCCTTGTTGGCCACGTCGCTGACGTACTTCCACCAGATGGAAAACATGTCCCACCGGCGCTGGCGGGCCAGCCGGTCGCAGCCGTCGAGGAGCTGCTGGAGCTGGTTGAGCTCGGCCAGCGCGCCGATCGAGTCCGTGTTGGGCTGCGTGGGCCGCCCCCCCGTCGTCGTGTCCTCGCCGCCGAGAAAGAAGTGCGTGCCGCCCTGGGAGCGCGAAAAGTTCCAGTTGTACACCGTGTCTTTGGCTTCGCGCTGGCCCTCGACGCCGTCGTCACGCGTGTGGAGTAAGGTGTCGATGAGCAGGATGTCTTCTTCCAGCTGGGAAATCAGCCCCTCGTCATGCTGTGCCTTGCGCGCCGTGATGTAGGTGAGCAGTGCGTCCATGGGCGTGGTGCCGACGGACACGGCTGGCACCTTTTGGTCCTTGACCCGGGCCGCATACTCGTCAGCGGGGACAGACTTGGGCTTGGATCCGTGGTCCCACTTGACGTCGTAGATGGCGCCATGGCAGCACAGGCGTGCAGGGTCAGACGAGTCGAGCCAAGCTTTGGTCACGTCGGGGATGCCGCTGTCAACGAGCGTCATGTACAACCCGTCGAGCTTCTCCCCGTGGGCGAACTTGGCAGACTTGTCAAACAGGGGATCCGTGTCGTCGTCCTTGTGCCAGCCAAAGAGGTAGTAACTGGCGTTGGCCTTTTCCAGGTACTGCGGGCCCTTGGACTTGTCGGGCCCGTCGTACTGAAAGTTGTCGAGGATGCTGAATACGTTGGAGTTATGCAGCTGAAAGTCGGCAAACAGCTGGTTGTTGCTGCGGAGGAGACTTAGGTTGTCGACGTAGGCCGACTTTGGCTTCTGCGTCCACTTTTCCAGGGGCGTCTTCCTGCCGATAAACACCTCGGCCTGCTGGACCACGTCGGCATCCTGGCCATTGGCCACGCCCACAACAAACGGCGAGACATCGACTTCGAGATCGTAGTCGACCGGGATGTTGTCGAGCTTCCACAGATAGTCGCTTTCCACGACCCAGGCCTGGTACTCCTGGAAGCTGGACTTGGCCTCTGGCGGAGACACGCTGTCCAGGTCGAGTTTACGTACGAGAATGTACCTGGTCGGCGGCTGGAGAAACTCGGGCGTGCTGCCAGTGTTCGGGTCGTTAGGGTCCGTCTTGAAGTTTTTGTCTTTTGGGGGCAGTCCACGTCGAAGCCGCTCGTCCTCGCGGCGGTCCTCTGGCACCGAGTCGGCCGAAGTCACACCTGTGCGGTAGACTTGCGGGAGGATCCAGTGGACGTAGACGCCGTGGCGGTTCCGGCGGGGAGCAGGAGTTGGTCTCGCTCCGAGATCCGTCATGCGCGAGTTGGTGTCGGCTGGGGCAGAGTTGTGCAGGTCGACATGGTTCATGACATCGCTCTGGAGCACAAAGTTGTCCAGGCGGAGAAAGGTATAGTTGGGCTGGGTGATGGGGATGATGCGGGCGCCATTGTCGCCATCTTTGCCCGTGTTGCAAACCGCTGGGTTAAGCACAAACGCTTGTAACTGCACGGGCACGAGAAGCACCTTGTCCGACATTTTGGGCAGTGTTGGTGGTGAGAATCTCGATGAGCGCTCAACAAGCCTCAGTGACCTTGTGAGTTATCGATGGTGAAAAAAAAAATGAGGGGGTAAACAATGAACCCCAATCATGGGCTCGGGGATCAGAGACGGACGGAATGTTCCGGATGAAAAAAAAAAAAAAAAAACAGCAGCAGCCCTTGTGCCCGCCGAAATCCAAAGCCTCGAGGTCCTGAACAAGCATTTCTCGACCAGGACAAGGTTCGGACAACGACAAGTCTCCTAGGGCTGAATCCTTCGTAAACACTAGCACAGTCCGGCGTGTACATACAGTACTTGCCCCCAAAGTCACTCGCAGTCACATAAGCATTGCGTGCGGGGTCGCCCAGAACAGCTAGGATGGGCGTTGTCCTGCTGCAAGACGCAAGCTGAAACACAACTTCGGCACGCAAACGGTTGGATCGTTTGTCAGAAACAATGCACACGCCCCCCTGCCCAACACGAAACCTCGCTATAACGATTTGTCGTTGTCTTTCACCACCGACGTTGCATTGCATTTGCGTCGTCATATACGAATTCTAGTTCAGCTTTCCTCCAGTGTCTTGGGGAGGGGGTTTTGATCTGGTGATGATCATCCCACTCGATGGCAGCCATGGAGACGCCTCTCTGCGTGTGGCTGGCTAGTTCAACTCCCTTACCAAGAAAGGGAAGAAAGTTGAGACCCCCTCTTTCCGTCTGAGGTCTGGAAAGTTGGCAGTCATCGAGAGCCCCCCCCCCCCGTTCCCCTCCCCTTGCCGTTCCGAGTTGGAGCAGTTGTTGCCGACTGACTACGGAAGTGGAGACTCTGTTCATTGCTCGGTTGAGTTCCGTGTCTGCTGCTGTGGTGCCCAACCGCCAATGTCAATGTCCCGTTGATGTTGTTGACATTGCGATACTTGTTCCTCCCCAAGCCATTGTGTTTTTTTTCTCTGTACTTCACTGCTGTCTAGTAATACTAGTAGGTGGTAGTGGCCATGGTGGTCGAAATCACCCCTTACCAGCGCCGTCTGGTGGCTGTTGTCCCCGGGGCTGGAGGCCGCATGGCCGGAGGAGGCACGGTTTCGTCTCTGGCAGCTGGTGATGATGACTCGGGAGACACCAAGTACTTCATCTACTCGAGCAAGAGCGGAAAGACGGATGGCGACAACGTCCATGTCACCTCGCAAACCACCAAAAACCTGGACGACTTTCTCTCCCTCCTCCCAGACCAAGGCATCACCCTCACGGCAAAGCCCACGAGCACGTCGGCAACTCTCGACGCCAGCGACAAGTGGGCAACATGGATGACGAACTGGGACCCCAGCGGCCAACTGTCGGTGACGGTCGATGACCCAAAGAAGCTCAATATCCAGTCGCTCGAGTTCCGCCTCAAGGCCCCCTGGAACATCACCTTTAGCTCGAGCGGCGCAGCCCTGGGGTTTGGATTTGGGACCGACCCGGTGACCAAGGCACCTCTCGTACCGAGTCCTGGTATTGCCGCCGCCGGCACGCCGCTGTACTTCGCGCTCGACCCCAAGGCGACGGCAGCCGACCCCAAGTCGAGCGTTGGTGCGCTGTTCGCATTTGTCGGGCTGGACAGCCTGGGCCAGAACCTCCCCATCAACGGCCTCAACCTGCTCACGACGACGCTCAAGCGCGACAATGCGGGCGGCAACCGCAACGCCGTGTGGTTCAGCCCAGAGCAGCAGCTCAAGACGACGATGCGGCTCGAGTTTGAACTCGACAAGGCCGACGTGCTGGAGAACACCCTCTCGTCTGTGCTCAAGGGGCTGGCGTTCAGCGGGTTCAGCATTGCGTGTAAAAAGGTGCTGGTGTACGGAGAGACCAGCAACGGCAAGGAGGCCATCCCGGCTGGTGACGTCGAGTTTGAGATTCGCTGCTCGGTGGGCGGCGCCGAGATGCTGCTTAGTCTACGCGTGTTCCCGTCCATCCTGGACTTGACCTTCAAGATGCTCTCGGACAATGCGTTTGCAGACATTGTTGGCTGGGTTGCTGGTCTGCTGGGCAACCAGGCTATAGCGGATGAGATCAAGGGCATCCTGAGCAACCTGTTCAAGGACCACTTTTTTCTCCATCGGCTTACTGTGTCCATCGACACTTCTGGATCATCGCTCAAGATTTCGGCCGTGAGTATCGACATCGAGGTGGCTGGCAACTTTGGCCAGGGCAGCAACAAAGGTCAAATGCCCACCTTTTTGATTTCGTACAACTGGGCAGAAGGACTTGGAGGCCTGGGTTCACTCAACGGCGACTTTTGGACTTGTGAGTCATCAGCATCTTTCCTTGGTGACAAATGAAAAATTCCAACGAATGGGTGCTAATAATGTGAAAAAAAAGGGTTCAACGAGGACCTGACGCGCGTCCTCGACCCCAACTTCAGGGAGGCCATCGACATCCAGCCCTTCACCAAGTCCCCAGCCACCGAAATCGACCTCCTCACCCTCATCCCCGGCAACCCCATCGACAACGTGCCGTCCAACGTGCCCACCAAGATCACCACGGCCGGCCTGTACCTGTCCAAGGAGCAGTTCTCGTTCAAGACGAGGCTGCAGTCCAAGGACTCGATCGCCGGCGACCAGCCGGGCAAAGTGCCGCAGATCGACCTCGGCATCATCGACCTCGCCGCGTCGTTTTTGTGGGGGAAAGAAAAGGACTTTTCCCTGCATCTCGGCATCACGTCAGTCTTAATCCCGAGCACGTCCTCCAAGCACCACGAGTCGGCCACCCTCGTCGGCAAGCTCGACTACAGCTCGGGCGCCAAGACGTGGCACCTGAGCGCCGACCTCGAGACGCTGTACGCGTCGACGCTGTGGGAGTTTTTCGACAACGACTCGGTTGACCATGTGGTGCCCCTGATCGACTCGCTGGTCATCGACCACCTGACGCTCGAGTACAACTACGACGGCAAGACCAAGGACGGCAAGACCGCGGTGGGCACGTCGTTTGCGTTTGACGGGCTCATCCTGGTCGGCGACCTCGGACTGACCCTCACCTTCACCTCGAACGAGACCGACGGCTGGAAGTTTACGGCGAACCTCAAGGCCCAGGACAAGGAGACCACTCTGGGGTCTGTCCTCGAGGACCTGCTGGGCGATGGCACCCTCGACCTGCCGTCATTCCTGGCCGACACGCTGATCAACGGGAAGGACAACGAAGGCGGCATCCACTTCGTCGTCGAGAAATCAAAGGGTGATGAAAGTGCCTTCCAGCTCATGTGCTCGATCCAGATTGGCGAGCTGGTGCTCACGTTTGCCCAGATGCACCTGACGAAATGGAAGCCGACGGTGCCGTCGAAGCGGCTGGTCAAGTTTGCGCTGGTGGGCCTGCCGGAAGTCGATCTCCCGCTCGTGGGCAACTTCACGCAGCCGTTTGACGAGATGGCGCTGCTGTGGGTGCAGGATGGGACCGACTTGAACAAGGCCAGTCCGGGGCTGACGAGAGAGGAGGTCGATGTGCTCAACAAGACGCTCGACTTGACGGGACACCCGCTGGTCCCCAAGGACAAGTATGCGGACCCCAAGAAGCCGGAGGATGTGCTCGTCTCGGCTGGGTCGCATTTCGCGATTGTCACCAAGGACCAGCAGGGGGCTCGCACGTGCGTGCTGGATTACGACTTTAAAAAGGCGAAGCCGAAGGAGAAGCAACAGGACCAAGGATTGCTGCTCACGATGGGAGAGGAAGAACTTGAGATGGCCGAAACAGCTGGGGAGGGTGATGATGACAACAAAGACACAGACGGCAACGCGTCGTCGGCACCATTCAAGAAAAAGGCCGGTCCACTGCAGATCAGCAACGTCGGCCTCAAGTACGCCAACAAAGTCCTGTCTGTCCGCTTCACCGCCACGTTCGAGCTGGGCCCGTTGGCGTTCAGTCTCATCGGGTTCAGCCTCAACTTGCGCATCACGTCGCTCGACCTGTCCGGGATCAGCATGGAAGACCCATCCCTCGAGGGCCTGTCGGCGTCGTTCGAGAAGCCGCCGCTCACCATCGCGGGGCTGATCCGCCACGGCACGTCCGACGACGGCCTCCCTTACTACGCTGGTGGCATCATCGTCGGCTGGGTGCCGTACCAGCTGCAGGCAGCGGGCTTTTACGGGGAAGCCATCCCCGAGGGCGGCAAGATCCCCGACGACGTGTTCAGTTCCGTGTTTATGTTTGCCCGGCTCGACGGCCCGCTCGTCACGCTCGAGTTCGCCGAGATCTCTGGGGTCACAGCCGGGTTCGGGTACAAGTCCGAGGTGCGCGTGCCGACGGCGGACCAGATTGTCAACTTCCCCTTTGTCAAGTCGACGTCGCTGACGGGCGCCACTGAGAGTGCCCTCACCACCCTCGAGCGGCTGACCAGTCCGAAGTCGGACGGCTGGTTCAAGCCGCGCAACGACACGTACTGGGCGGCGGCGGGCATGAAGATCGACGCCTTCCAGATGATCTCGCTGGATGCCGTGGCCGTGGTCCAGTTTGGCCAGTCGGTGAAAATGGGGTTGTTTGCCGTGGCCATCGCGGATATCCCGTCGTCCGACTCGCCCATCAAGTTTGCCCACGTGGAGCTGGGCATCGCCGTCGTCATCGACCTCGACTACGGCACCCTCAAGGCCGAGGCCCAGCTGTCGCCCAACAGCTTCATCCTGGACCCCAACTGCCACCTTACCGGCGGGTTCGCGCTGTACTACTGGTTCGACGCGCCACACGCCGACCGCTCGCTGATCGGCGACTTTGTGTTCACCCTGGGCGGCTACCACCAGGCCTTCAATGTCCCGCCCGGCTACCCGAACCCGCCGCGGCTGGGTATCAGCTGGAGCCTGGGCAAGACGCTGTCCATCACGGGCCAGTCATACTTTGCCATCACCCCGAAAGCCTGCATGGGCGGCGGCAGATGGCACGCGGCGTTCCACGCGGGGCCCATCGAGGCTTGGTTCGACGTGTTTGCCGATTTCTTGATCAACTACAAGCCGTTCCATTTCCTGGCGTCGGCGGGCATCAGTGTCGGCGTGCGCTTCAACTTGGATATCTGGTTTATTCACATTCATATCAGTGTCGAGGTCGGCGCCGACTTGATCATCTGGGGCCCGCCTGTGGCCGGCACGGTGCGGGTCGACATCAAGGTGGCCAAGTTCAGCATCAACTTTGGCAGAGGGTCCGACGAGAAGCCGCCGGCGACGTTGCTGGAATTCTACCAGCTTGTGCTACAGGCGAGCAGCAAGACACAGGACCAGCCACAACCTCTGGCGCTGGCTATCCCTGGAACTCTGGCCATCACAGCAGCTGGCGAGGAGGAGAAGGATGATAAAAACGCCCCCAAGAAAGACGAAGGCCACACCTTCCTCGCCCAATCCGGGCTGATGAACGACACGGACAAGCCCGACCGCGCACACAACCAAGACTGGACGGTGCGCGGCGGCACGTTTTCGTTTATCCTGGGGTGCAAGATGGCCGTCGGCACGGCGGAGCAGGTCGATGTCGGCGACGACGGGAAACCTGTTATCATCAACTACCCCAATGGGAAACCCGCCGCGGTCGAGTTTGACGGCAGCAACGCATACGCCAGACCGATGAAGCTGACGGTCGAGAACCCGCTCACCTCGGTCGTCCAGATCTCCATCACCCAAGTGGACAGCGACGACCCGCCGCGGGCTTGGCCCATGGAGCAGTTTGTCAAGTCGGTTCCGACGGGGTTGTGGGCAGAGTGTACGTTATAAACAACAACCCAACCCAACCCAACCCCTTTTTTTTTGGGGGGGGGGGGGGGTTTTTGTTCCCCCTTCTCAACACATATATCAACTAACGAAATTGTGTAATTAAATGTGAATAGATGACCAAAAATACGACCCCAAGAAAAGTGGGAACAACATCGCCGACCTGCTCGACACGGCCGACGGGAGCGTGCCGCTCATGATGGGCGTGCTACTGACCGCCCCGCCGCCCATCATGTCCAACGACACCCTCAAGACCTTTTTGTTCCTCGACGCCGACCTGGAGGACCTCCCTGCCAAGAAGAAGTTCCCTGCCGCCGTGGCGGCCAACGAGGACTGGGTTGGCGAGGCGCCGGTCATGGGCGCGGCGCAGTGGAATGCTGTTCATGCGGCCTGGAAGACGCCTGATTGGGATGAATCACCGTCAAGTGGTGGTGCTGTTGCTGCTGATGGGCCGGCGACGGCTGGTGAGGGAGTGCAGACCAGCTTTGTCGCAACGTGGGCCAAGGCGTTTGGGTGGGATGGGGCGCTGGCGAGCGTGGCCAAGATCCCGAAGCTGTTGGATACAAGGTTCGACCAGCTGTATGTTGCCTCGCCGTTGTTGACAAAGTGAAGTGAGGTAATTAGCTGGGACTCTTTTTCTCCCCAAATTTGACGCGTTTTCCTAAGCTTTTTCTTCAAGAGTGTTTAAACAGGATGCAGTTAATTAACTCAATGCCGCTTGTGGGAGGCCATCACTCTTCTACCAACTGCATATAAAGTTCACAATCCAATCGCTGTTTAGTAATTAATTGTTAGTTGGGTTCTTAAAAACGCCGCTATACCGAAACTTTCCATTTTGCACTCAAACCGTTAATCATTCTCTAAGGAAAAAGTCTTTTATTATACTCTACAGGTTCATAACTTGTCGATTTTCTAGCTTTCCAATTTCGTGTGTTCTGGGTTTTTGTTGTGACGATGTTTTGAATTTAAGAAGTAACAAGTATTGAAATATAGAAACGAAGAACCCTGACACGCTGAAAAACACAATACTGTAGGAGCAGCGGCCCATGACATTTTGGCAAGAGACACAAAGCAGGGCTCATGAAGAATTATGAATGGTGAATTCAATCGTCGTGACAACGATCTGAAGAGGCCAACGCCAGTGTGCCAAGTGTTGTAAATACCAGGCTAACAATTAAACGGGCATTGGATTGTACAAAAGCGAGACGACTCAAGGTAAGGTATCCACGTCACAGAAATTCAGGGGTAATCAGAGATCCTCCCCTGAAGCTGACAACTTCCTGGCAATGGCATTCATCCACGCCGCCAGCCTGACCCCCGCCTTGCCGACCTGCGCATCCACCAGCTTGGCGTTGTCGTCAAAATACTCTCTGCTCAAATCATTCTCCAGAATCCACGCCTCGCCCTTTTTCAGCACGCTGCTGCACACGAGCTTGTTGGAGTCGGCCGCCCAGCTCAGAATACACCTCGGACCGCCCAAGTCAGCACAGATATTGTCAGTCACCACCCCCTCAGCCTGCTGGAGATCATACAGATCTTCAGCCCACGCCACAGCAGCCGCCTTGTCCTCCTTTGGGCTTGTATCTTCGGGCATCCCCCGCAGCTTGCGCGGGATGGCCGCGTCCCAGACCGCGTGCAGGCTGCGGGTGCCGCCGCAGGGGGGCGCCGTGGCCCAGCACACGGGACGCACCATGTTGCCGCCGAGCTTGAACCCGCTGGTGTGCATGGGCTGGTGCAGGTCGCCAAAGAAGTGCAGCAGGAACATGGTGGCGTTGCGCCGGAGGATGGCTGGGTTGGTGGTATCCAGGACGATGGAGGTCTAATTACTGTCTATCAGTTTTGTTTCCTTGGAAGTATAAGCAAGGGTAACAGCATAATTACCTGGTTCATGATGGCGGTGATGATGCAATTTTGGCCTACGCAGTCGGTCGGATAGTTCACCACACACACATGGTTCTCGGGGTCATCGCCCTTGGGGTCTTCGTACTGTCTGTCAGCACACCTTGATCTCATATAAACTCCAAGAATGAAAAAGACAAAACTGACTGATGAAATGCCAGTTTTTGGACCATGGGAGGTTATCCTTGTCCCTGACCGTGTCGGCCCACGCGGCGGCGTCGCCAATATCAAACGCGTCGCTCAGTCCCACGAGCGCCGCAATCGTGGCGTTGGCTTCGCTGGTCAAGTATTTCTGGGCGACAAAGCCGACGGTTTGATGGCCGAACCCGTCCCAGCTGAGGGCTCCGGGGGCGGTGGCGGCGGCGAGAAGGAGGGGGATGGTTCGAGTCAGCATTTTTTTCTTTCTCTTCTTTTTTCTTGTGCCACTCTTCAATGTTCAAGATGCGACAATCTTAAGGAGACGTATGTAAGAAGATGGGTCGATGGCGCCGACGCACTTTTGAACCGCGTCGAGAAGCGTTTTCAGGGGCGGGCCTGGGGTAGCGCTAAGCTCGATAGGGGCGGCCATTGGCCCAATCACGACCCATTTGGGGAAATAATTGTCAATAGATCAAAAACCGGCATCGTGAATGTGGACTGGTGCGTTCTGATACCTTGTGACCTTTTAAAGTTTTGATTTGGTCTGAGATAAATGTCCATTTGTAACCATTTTCCATGAATTGAAGTTGTGATTAAATCTCACGAAATGTTTATATCAAGTCGACTAATGGGTGGTCTTTCAGGACTGATGCTTGGTCAACCTGCTGTCCTTTATAATATTATCGGCAATATCATCGAGGTTCATGATATTAAAGTAACATTGGTCAAGCCAGCTGGAGAAATAATGTTCCCTCAAGACATCAAGATCGATATTGCCTTACTGAAATGCTGTCTCCTTACAAAGCGCCAAGGATTGGTCATTTTGGTCTCACGAATTCTATTAGTAATCTACGATTTAGCAATGCCGGCTTCGGCTTTTAAACCCGCACGTCCCCGCAAAGACATCTGATATCGACCCAAAACTCCATGACATCATCTTGGACATTATATCTCTAACATCAACATCAACATCACAAAGTTCAACACTTTAACTTTCACACTCCAATCAACCTCCCACCATCATGACTACCGCCGTGTTACGCTACCTCGACCCGGCGACCATCGCACCAGGCCAGAAGCCGTGGGCAAAAGTCGACACCGACGCCGCCACCTCATACGGACGCACCGAGCGCCGCCGCTCCGTGGCCAACCTCCGCGATGTCCTACCGACCAGTTCCACCCCGGGATTCGGGACAGACATTGACGTGGCCGGATTCGCCGTGTTCAACTCGCCCGCCAAGGAAACCAAATTCACCTACCCCGCCGCCGTGCTCGACGGCTACTACGCCGAAGTCGAGGCCCTCTTGCGCGCCAAACTTGCTCCCCCCGGCGGCGGCAACAAGATCCGCAAGGTCGTCATCTTCGACCACACGATCCGCAAGCACGACCCGTCGTCGCCCCGCCAGCCCGTCCAGCAGGTCCACGTCGATCAGACCCCCGCCGCCGCCGCCGCCCGCGTGCGCCGCCACGTCCAGCCAGCAGAGGAGGCCGAGGACCTGCTGAAGGGCCGGTACCAGCTGATCAACGTGTGGCGGCCGATCGGGCACGCGGCGACGGATTTCCCGCTCGCTGTCGTGGACTGGCGGACGACGGCGCCCGACGACTTGATCGCAGTCGATCTACTCTACCCCCTCATCAACGATAACACAGCAGCAGAAAGGAAGAAGGAGATCGACTACCGCGGCAAAGAGAAGCTCCCGGACCCGGAAACCGTCTCCTCGACTGCGGGGTACGAGATCAAGGGTGAGACGTACAGCGTCGTGCCCAACGACAGCCACAAGCTGTACTACGTCAAGGACATGGACCCGGCCGAGGTCATGTTCATCAAGTGTTTTGATAGCTGGGGCGAGGGGAAAGAGGGCGGCAAGATGGGGGTGGCTGCGTTGACGCCGCACACGGCGTTTATTGACCCGGCCACGCCTGAGGGCGCCATTGGGAGGCAGAGCATTGAGGTCAGGTGTTTGGTTTTTTACGACTGAGTCAAATAATCATCCAGGGATGGTGAGTGTGGATTTGATGGCTGTCCTACTATAATGAATTCCAAGTTCAACTAGTTGAGGCTCCTGGGTTCAAGAATGCTATGGAAGCAGTTCGTAAATCAGAGGCAAGATGATAAAAAAGAGGATGATGAATTGCAGAAGGAGTAAGGACAGGGCAAGAGCACACAGCCAGGCAACTCCTTTCTTCTTCTTCTTCTTCAACTTCATCCATTTACCCCGGATCAGCATTCTCCACGTTCCCCGTCTTCTTCCCCGCTGGCCCAAACATTCATTATCCAGGTCCTCGGGAGTGATCCTCACCTTGCAGAGTGGAATGCGTCAAGAATCCACGCGACGCAGTTCAACCCAGCACCCTGCTCTCAATTGCACTACAAGACTTAGGTAATGTTGTGCGTGGGGGTTGGTACAGTATCAGTCTCGGAACACCGAATAAGGGCGAATGCTAGTGTACGACTCCCGAGTAACGGTAGCACGTTAGACCGTTTTTGGTGACATTGGGCATGGCAGTTGTGGATATAACCCAGGAGCGTTACAGGCATGCAGCCTTTTAAAAATGCCAGCAGACTGCCGAAAAGACTCCAGGTCCGTCCTTGACAAATTTTGCAGGTTAGGATATACGGGGGAAAAAAAGCCATGGGGATCGATCGCTACCGCTTACTGTGTACACTGTCCGCGTATCAAAGGGCAAAGAAGAGGACTCTTCCAGACTCCCAAGAGGGAAGGTGTAAAGGATGAATATTCTTCGTTTGTGTTTGTAGCAGAGATGGAAGAAAGGCTTCAAGATTTTTGATAAACCAGGCTGTATGCTTTCGGCTTGCTGAGTTGTGAGAATCCGCTCGTTATATACTTTTCTACCCACTGGGCAGAGTGGAAAGATACCTAGGTATTATATCAGACTGGCCCTGAACTTCATGGTGAATAATGCCTACAGTATTGAGTTTGGCGCAAAACGGCCATACCGCTGGTCGTATATCAACTTCTGCCATCAATTCTAAATATTTCACCCCTGAGTCAGGGACGGTTTGTGACATGGTGATGTAGTGGTAAAGCATCTGTAAGATAGCTTTCGCCAGCAACTCAGTCTTTGTCGGTCGAAGGTTACAAGGGTGACGGGCTTTGCTACATTTCCAAGTTGTTAATTTATGTTGGGTTCGCCCGCAGCTCAGTTCTCCATAAGTCGACTCTGACAAGGATTTATTTCTTTTGTTGTTTTATTTTCTCTTTTCCTTTATTTGGTAAGAATGAATAGCACGTCTAGACGTTCGTCCGCCTTCCCTACCTAGTGCCGTCGACCCATGATATCGCAAGCTTCCACAAACTCAAACCCAACTCCCCAAGTTGCGAAAAGACCCGAGCAGCAATGACGGTTGGCGACGTATCAGCCTCGTGTGACACATTGACGGCAGAGTAACAGAGCTCCAACTTGCGTGTTTCAACGATCTCGACAAAATCAAACTCGGCTAGGTAGGTAACCACTGAATTTCTACCATTACCCAGGGAGCGCGTGTTTTGTCTTCTTTGCCCGGCCGAGCAAACAATCTTCAACTTCCCCCGTCCGGGGCGATGACCAACAGAGAGATGCCAAAGGCAAGCAAAATACATGGAACCTGTGATGAAGAGGTGCACACCTTATTATATGATCAATCGAAAGTTCAGCTTAGACAATGAAAAGAGGTCAGCTAAGGTTCGAGTCACGTTTCAAGTCATGATGGCGGGGACATGTCCGGGCAACGCGTGGTATGTCGTTACACAAATCCCTCTCGCAGTTTGTTTGTGCCCCGTTTAGGAAGCCCGTACCTCCCGGAGGATCGTCCTGCGTTTGGTGAGGAAATTGCGGCCTTGGGTTGCATTATGTTCCCATCATGCAGGTGTTATGATTTCCAGAATAAAGTATCGGATCTTATACTGGCTGCTAGCATGGTAACAGCGAGATTGGTTTATACCAAATAGCACATATGAGACAAATATAGCTTGATTGTCTGTACGATTATTTGATATGGGGTAATCTATGGACAACCTGAATGCAAGGCATATAAGAAAACACTGAGACGGGTAATAAGCAATATGGACAACTTCAGCATGTATGATGCGGTTGTCGTCTAAACTATGACAAATAAGATAGCGCTGTGCAACAAGCGCTAATAAAATATAAACGGAAAGAGGAATTATATGACTAGGAAATAATTAATGATTATTGTGTCGCCGTGAGGCTTGATAGTCCGGGGTGTCCGAGGCCAAGGAAAGAAAAAAAGGAAAGAGGTGGTGGTGAATATAGATAGACCAAGATGTGAAAGGAATGTACTGGTGTGCACAAGATATACATAGATGAATGACCGTAGCCAGCATCAGCTGTCAAAGATGGGCCCGTAAGCTGGGACGCCTCGCAGGTCGAGGGAGTAGACCAGACTCTTGGTCACTTTTGGATTGCTGATCACGCACACGGCCTCGGCATCAAACTCCCTGAACAGCCTCAGCACGACAGGCAGCATCTCCACGCGACCGGTGTGCGTGGTGTCAAAGACGACAGGCTCTGGATCCATCCGCCGGACCAAATCAAGTGTCCGTTGGCCATAGGTTTTTAGAGGCGACTTGGTCGGCCACACGACACGTATCTTGGGCCGGTTCTCGTCGCCGAGGAAGGAGAGACAGGGGCCAATGCCCGAGCCAGTGGTCACGACAATGATGCGAGGAAACATGCGCATCACGTATCCGAAGCCATAGGTGGGCACGCCGCGCTTCCACAGGTGGGTGGGCTCTTCGTTGATGGCAGCACGCGTCCAGTCACCGGCCTTGGACACGAGGCAGGAGAACTGGGTGTGAGGCGTGTCGAAGCGATCGGTAAAGCTGGCGAAGCTGTGCCAGTCGGCCAGCGGGTGCTTGGCGACCGAGATACCCTGGCCAAACTTGACCGAGGTGTGGTCGAAATGCAGGCGGACGGCGTGTGGGGAGAGTGTCTCGGGAATAACACGCACGCGGCGGAGGAGCAGCCACGGGTGGATGGTAGCCAGCGTGAGGATGATCTGGACCCAAAAGGCCGGGAGATTGAGGAGGAACTGGCCCGGGGAGGGCTCTTGCGAGACCATGAGCAGGATAAGCGCCCAGAAGAGGGCCAGGATGATCCAATTGGAGAAGCGGTGGATGAGCTCAAAGTAATCGTGGTGTTTCATGCGGACGGTCGGGTGTGCTACCACGATGATGGCAACCAGCAGGACCATGACGAGCCAGACCAGCACAAGCACGACGGTGGCAAGGGGGCTTGGCTGGTACTGATAGGTGAAAAGGCCGGCGAATCCGACGTACCACAGACAGGCGGCCATACCTGTGCCGCTATGGACACCGCCGAGGTGGAATATCTTGCAGGCCAGGCGACGGAGCATCATTGGCGCAGAGCGCGGGACGCTGCCGAAGGCAAGGAAGAGGGCGTTGACAACCAGCGGTTGGCGGCAGAGGCCACAGACGGCGAGGTTGACGGCGGCTGCATTGACGAGGTCCAGCGGAGAGGCACTATCCTGGAGCAGGATGATGACGAACGCAATGGCATTGCCGACGACGGCAAGAGAGAAGAGGCGACGGTAGACGTTGAGCGCGGTATAGCGGACGAAGCCGAGTCGCTTCTGCGGGGGCTGTTCATCGTCGTCGGAGGTGGTGTCGCTGCCTGCTGCTTCATTTTGGGCGTGTTTTTGGGCCTCGAGATCAAGAGACTGCAGCCGAGGGGGCGAGCCGTTTTGCGTCGAATGTGTCTGTCTTTTTGAGCGACGACAATCTTGACAGCGACGAGTGGGCGTAGGTTGGGCTGAGCTGGTGGCCGTCTTGTCTCTGGCCTGGAGCGGGTTGCTGGAGCTGGAGCTGGGGCTGGAGCTGGACCGCGTCAGAGTGTTTTTCAGACACTGCTGCGTGGTCGAGATTGGGGTTTGGGATTGGAGACTCCATGCTGCCAAGAGCGGGGTGAAATTTTAAGCTCATTCGAGTGTTGGCGCCAAACCACGCGACTGGAGCGAATTGGGATGATAAGATAGGGACAGCTTTCAGTGCTCTCAAGTTTTCTCAATCAATTAATTCAGTGCTGCAGTGGTCGACGGCAATGACACACCGGAGAGAACTACGGATTGCATAGTATTTATAAGTCTACGAACTCGAAAAGACACCATCGGAACGTGTCCCAACAATCCAGAGAATCCATACGAAATCCACAAAATGCGTCCCTGCGGAACCTTGATGGCCTGCCTGGGTTTCTGGGTCATTTCCCTCAAGTCAACCCGTCTGGTCATTGCTTGGATGTGATGGTGGTGTGTGCATACCATGGAACCCATGTACGAACAAGTACATCCAGTACACAAATACATGCAGACTACACCGAGCATGAGTAGAGCGGGTCGTGGGGGAAGGCAGGCAGCTGTAGGCTTGGCAACCTACAGCTAGCCACACATGGGCGTCGGAAGATCAGACAACCTGTTGAAGATTGGCAGGGCGCCGCATCGCGTTGGCATTTGCTTTGGTCTATCTGCCCGGAGTTCAAGTTTTACAAGGGCCAAGGGCGGGCGGGAGGCCCCCAACAAGCCCATGTTGGCTCGTTCGGACTCGTTTGCGGACAAATACTTTAGTCCGGACCACTCGCTGCACTTCAACTCCCTCCGCAGGATCAGCACTATCGGCCTAGAGGGGGAAACCACCACCACCCTTCAACCCGCCCGCAGCCCAAAACCGCCTGCATCATCAGCTTGCATTTTCGACTAGGGCAGACATGATATGTGGACGGAACCGAAAAGGCTCATCCCTAGTGCTCTCTCCGGGTGCGTGGCACAGGAGGGATCAGGCAACCCTCCCTCTCTCTCATTGAACCGAGCACCAGCTAGATAGGTCTGATATGCCCAGTTCGAGTATGCTCCTGTTCTGCACCGGCCGTGATAGAGGTTAGGCTATCGCGACGCATGACCTACCAATGGCTTCGCTCGCCCGCCCAAGTTGGTTGCCTCTTGTTGTCTCTCGGTCCCGACCAACTCTCGTGGGGCCCACCATCAACCCCGAAGAGGGTGACGACCGACAGACAATAACCCCAAAACGACTTGACTCGGCCAGCCTGCGGGTGGCTATGAATCGTATGAGCTTGGGCCGTGTGTGTGTGTGATGAAAAAGGAAAGAGTCTCGAGTCAGAGGTTTGTTGGCTGCTTAGAATATGGCTCACTGCTCATGCAGCTTCCGTGTCCGCCTGGCAGGCAATAGGATCTTCTGAAAGTTGCTGCAGCCCATTTCTGAGTGGGATGCTCCCCCCTGAAGGAAGGGAGGTGAATAGAAAATTGACCGGAGATTCCGACCCAGGTTCTCGGTCGATCGCATCGAGGTGAATTTGCTTTGTATCTCGGTTGACGAAGCGAGAAAATCAAAACCGGATCCCTGGGCTGGCAGACTGTCTCAGCCCGATCGACCCTTTTTCTTTTTTTCTTTTTTTTTTTTTTTTTTTTTTTTCAGCAGAAAGAAGGAGATCGAAACCCAGCAGGTACCACCACCATGGGCTCCCTCTTCAGTCGGCCTACTCATAGACTACCACCAAAACCTACAATGCCCATCACGGACATTGTTACCTTTGTCTTTGAAAAACAGCGCCAGTATGATTCCGAAACCAAGAAACTGTTCATCAGCGCCAAAGACCCGTCGCAATTACTCACAGCCAACCAGACCCTGGCATTAGTGAGGAAGCTCATTGCCGGCTTGCAGGCTGCTGGTCTGCAGCGTGGTGATGCGGTGTTGCTGCATCTTGCAAATCATGTAAGTGTGCCATACAGTGTAAACTAGTCTAGTACTCGGGGTCGGAGTCGGACTCTGCCGACAAATTCAAATCGCTGACCCCCTGGACTGGGCCACCACCACCATTTAGTATACATACGGAGCCCTGTTCTTTGCCATTATCGGCGCTGGCGGCATTTGCTGCGGCACCAACCCAGCCTACCAGGTCTTTGAGCTCAACCACATTGTCGATCTCTCGGCGCCCCGCTTTATCATCACCAGCGAGAGCTGTCTGCCTGTGGTTCTGCAGGTATGCAGGGACAAGAACATTGCCCAAGCCAATGTATTCACCATCGATGAACACCCCGCCGGCGGCGGTCGATCACTGGCAGGGGTGGTGATGCTCTCGATTCCGCAAACCGGCATCCTGAAAAGCACCGCCACCACCACCACCAGGGCGCTCACAAACCTGTTTCTGCAGTCTGGAGGACAAGAAGCCGACTGGATGGTCCTGGACAGCATCGAAGCCATGAAGGCCACCATAGCCTGCTACTACTCGACGTCTGGCACGATGGGCCTGCCCAAGCTAGCCATGTTCTCGCACTACGCCCTCGTCGCGCAGCAGATCGCCCTCCAGTCCCAACCGGTTGACGTACCCTTCGAGGTGATCCGCCTGGCGTGCCTGCCGCTCTTCCACGTCTTTGGCGCGGCGTGGCCGCTGTTTGCGACGGCCCGCATGGGGCAGCCCGTGGTCATCATGTCGCGGTTCGATCTGGCGTCGTTTGCCGGCAGCGTCGCCAGGCACGCCGTGTCCGAGACATACCTCTCGCCGCCGATAGTGCACGCGCTGACCCGCTCAGCCTCCATGCCTGATTTGCAGGACCTGCTCGCCACGTTGCGCTTCGTTGATGTGGGTGGCGCGCCGATCGACGCCCAGACCCTGGTGGGGGACCTCAAAGGCCGAATGCTGCACGCCGACGCACGCGTCTCTCAGGTCTGGGGCATGACCGAGTTCGGCGTCGCAACCCTCTTTCGTTGGGGCGACCATGACCAGGAAAGCATGGATGGGAACGCCATCGGCCGCCTGCTCGACTCCTACGAGATGCAGCTGGTCGACACCACCAATGACGGCCAAGTCATCACTGGCACTGACAACAAGTCCGGAGAGCTCTTCATCCGCACGCCCGGCCTCATGACGGGGTACAAAAATATGCCTGCCCTTGCCGAGGGCGAGTGGTTTCGGACAGGCGACATTGTCCACACTGCCAACGGCGGGATGCTCTACGTCGACGGCAGGGCCAAAGAGCTCATGAAAGTGCGAGGATGGCAGGTCGCGCCGGCCGAGGTTGAAGCCGTGCTCTTACAGCACCCAGACATTGCGGACTGCGGTGTCGTCGGGGTCAAGACGGAAGATGGGCTGACCGAGGTCCCTCGCGCCTATGTCGTGCTGCGGGCGAAGAAGCGACCTCCTCCTCCTCCTCCTCCTCCTCACTCCTCCCGCGAGTCTGCAACACCGCCGCTCTCGGTCTCGGTGTTGGTGTCGGCCGAGGACGTCTTTGACTTTGCCCGCCAGCGGCTCGCAAGCTACAAACGGCTGGACGGCGGCGTCGTTTTTGTTGATGACATTCCGCGAACAGCAAGCGGCAAGACGCAGCGATTCAAACTCCTTCAGTTGAGCTCCAAGGTCGAGCGGGTGGGCTGATGAGGCAAACTTATCTTCCTTCGGTTCTCGGTGTGCCCTGCCTGCTACCTCCTGTATTCACAGCTCTCTGTCTTCAATCGCTTTCTCTTCTACTTCTTGACGGCCTCTGAGTATTCTTCAATAACCTCCTCAATTTTCAGAATTCTGTTTGGGTTTTCAAGTCTTGGTTCACCCCCGTACGTACCTAGGTAATTAACGTTTCCTTCTACCTCGCTGAAGGTTTGCAGAGTGTGATTTCCGTAGCTTTTCATCCCTACTCATATTCTTTGTCGCTTTTTAAAAGGTTTCTAGCCCACCAGCAGGCGCATACTACTTCTTGCGGGCCTCATCCATCTATGAAAAATATAATACCCCGATTTGCTCGGCCAACAGCATCGCCAAAGTGGATTTGGGAAATAAATTTCCACCTTTTCAACGATTGGCATGTCTCCGAGTCTCATAAGCTCATTCTGGTTAATATTATGACTACTAACTACTGTAGCCGCAACCGTTGCCGTTGTATCAAGCCGTGACACTTTCAGGTAAATGGGAACGCGTTTTTTCTGTTTTAGTTGTGTCCCCCGACGGGATCGGGGGACTTGCTGACTGTTTAAAACAGATACTAGTACCTGGAGATGAGCGAGGTAGCTGACAACTTTATTAGGGAGCTAATTGAACAGGTTGCACTCAGACTACATGTGGTCCTTAGAAATGAGTGGATAAATGCAAGGCCGGTGAATTTGGGCCTCTATTAGGACTCGTGGGCTTTACAACATAGTTACATGGAATGATATCGAGCGCGGAATGAAGGATCTCAGATACTACTAGCACTTTCAATGTCCTTATGGCGATCGACACTGGGATGATTTACAGGAAATTTCAAGCCCTCATTTCTCCTAAATTTGAAAACACCTGGATACTTTAATTACTTATACCTTCGCTTCGAAGGTTTTTAATTTGACGTATCTCGACCTAAATTTTGATACGTTAGCACTTCCTAGCATACCACTTCATTGATCATAAGGGAGAGAAAAGTATTGGAACCATACCCTGGTAAGTTCCTGCGGTGTTCGAAACACAAATACACCGTTGGACTTCAGTGATAGTTAGCAAACCACTTGGTATATGGATTCTGGTTCAAGGTGGAAAGGTTATGGGCTGTAGGGTCCCACTTACCAGGTGAGCAGAGATCGAGTCATCGTGAAAGTGATCCCTAAGCCAGTGCTCCAGGACTTCTCTCCGAAGGTGATATGCTGAAACACTTTGCAGATGCCGATTCCCTTTTGTTTTAGGAACCATGGAGGACTCATGGGCGCTGTGGTTTCCTGGTGTGACCTGGGTCATTGGCAACTCGTCGTTCAGGAGGCGAACTCGTTGAAAGTCAGAGGGTTCTACAGGCACCTTTATCTCTCTTTGAGTCTCTCGGTCGGGTTTTGTGTCATCGCTTTCGTCGAATATCTCTTCCACAGTACCAGTACGCATATTTTGCAGCGCATCGGGGGCAAAAGTCAACTCGGCCATTTCCATGACCTGGAACCACATGCCACAGTCCCGGTTCTGACTAGAAGGCAAAAAGAAGATGAGGTCAGGGTCACACACTGGAGTTGAGTTTTAAAGAGAACATTCTGTGACTAGGGGCATACCACAGTGTCTTTGTCCCCACCGGACTCTCGGTCTCGGTGCCGCATCGCGGGCAGGAAGTGTTAAACCCGAGGCCGAAAAAGACCATGCTCATATCTATCTTCATGCCTCGTCGGATGACGGCGGTCCAAGGGAGGCGGCGGTCTATGTCTTTGCTCGTACAGCTTTCTTCGAGCACGTACTGTTTCTTTACCACCATCTCGTGTCCCCTCAGACCCTCAAACTGGTGCGCAAGGAGATGGTCAAAGAACTAGTAATGCGAGTTAATTATACATCTGGTGCTGAAGAAACGGAAGTTTGTACAGAGACACTAACCTCCCAGCTGTGGATCAGGCCCCAGCTGATGGGGATAGTGTTGCCAAGAGCGTCCTCGAGGATAATCCCCTTGCCTTGGGTAGGATCGGGCCCTGCAAAAAACATGTTGTTTGTTGCCTTGAACTGCTGGTCGACGACAAACTTGAAAAGAGCTTCGAGAATGTCTTTGACTTGCAACACGGACTGAAGGGCGGTGTTCGCTTTGGTGAGAATTGATCCCGACGTCTCGTGTTGGCGGGTCAGCGACTGCTCTACTCGGTGGAGCGTCTCGTTCTGGTCCTTGATGGCCTCAAGCGCCTCATAGTGTCGGGACTTCATTTCGGCTTCGACCTCGTTGATGCGATGCATCAAGGTTGTGTTGTCTACTCGTGCAGATTGCTGGGCTGTGAGTGCGGCCAGGAGAGAGAGTCGTGATGTGTTGCGCCTCAGCTTCTCCTGCAACCTGGCCACATTCTCTTTCTCCCACAGGAAGCGGACCTTTTTGTACACATCCTTCACCGGGTTCCCCGAGCCGCCGGGTTTGAGACTATCGTGGTATTTGCGGGACAACGCCTCGAGAGCCTCCTGCAGCAGCGCCGCACAGTCGTCCACCACCGCTTTGGATGTGTCGCAAAGACCGCGCAGCCATCCCGATTGTTCACGTTGCTGGTAAGTTGCTATCACCTTTCTCTAGGTATCAGTCCAGCCCATACGTGGACTTTAGTGGAAGGTGGTTTGCCGTGGGCGACTTACCAACGCCAACACCTTGACGAAGCGTTCCAGATCCTCGCGAAGCTGTTGATATTTACTGGCACTGCCACCTGAAGATTGGAGCGCATGGCCCAGTTTGACCGAGAGCTGGATGAGCGTTATAATGTCACCAAAGCTGCCGAAAGTAAAGGCAGCCGACATGATGACCGACTGTTAAACAAAGGAAGCGGGTGAGATCGAGATCGGCAGTAATCGGCGGAGCGTCGAGTCACGCGTCACCACGTCATTTTCGATGGGCCCCGCCTATTAAGAGAGCCGCAGCAGCTCAAATTTAGTGCCAGCACTGCCACACTCAAAGAGCAGACCATACTGTACCACCTTCATTGCCTGCAGCTTTGATTGGACGCCACTTATCATTAGGGGTCGTCCCAGAATGCCAAATGTTTCAAGTGCCGAGTACTTCTAGTTCCATTAAAAACAAAACACTTGCAGCCAACTGCTCATACAAACATCTCATGGGTGGGAAAAGCTGGGATCGTGACTTCTCTTACCGGGTGCCATTTCTCAAGATGAAACCTTAGCCATGGCTTGCTTTGTATTCGCAAGTTGCCAAGGTGGCCTAGGTAGTACTAACCTACTATTATTACACCCATGTCCTCTTTTCCTTCCCTTCTTTACTTCTTGGCAGCACTTTACATACGGTTTAATATCGACATCTTCACGTCGTATAACCTTGCCGATCCCCGTTTTGCCGGGTACCAACCTAACCAACCTTCGCCTTTCCCTTGCGTTGCGCCCCGCTACCAACCCCCTGATTCTCCTCATCTCGCAGTTTTTTCTCCCACACCCCAGCCTGGCCAAGCCAGTACATCATGCCCCCAATGGTCAATACGGATAAAGGAGCAGCAATGGCGAAGTAGATCCAAATCGAAGGGGAGACGGAGGTCTCGAGGGATTTGGAGAAGTCGAAAAAGGTCATGCTCATGAAGGTCTGTGATATGAATGATTTCGTTAATAGGTAATTAAGCACCAGTTACTAATTAGTGGGTAAAAAGAAGGGAAATTGAAAGGGATTGAAGCCGAGCTAGCTCACCGCTACGAATGTTGCTGGGAGAAAGATGGATGTGACGACGGCAATCGTCTTCATTGCCGTGCTGTCTTGCTTGGAAGCCTGCGCGATTCTCGAAGTCGCGAGGTTGAAGTACTGCGAAGGAGATGTATTAACATGCATGCAATGGACGTATGTACCATATATATATATATATATATATGTGTGTGTGTGTGTGTGTGTGTGTGTGTTTGGGGGAGGAAGGTGGGGGATATCTCGGAACGAGTCAGCGAATATGTGTTAATTTTTGCCCATACCAAATTCTGCAAGTTGCTAAGCCTGTTGAGCAACTCGCCCCTGCTTTGGAGCTGGGATTCAAATTCGCCGCAAAGAAGCCTCAGATCTTGTACGGCGCTGAACCCCGAGTCAGTCCGCTCACTCTCGCCCTCGACCAGAACCATCTTTCGCCAAAAGTCGAAGGGTGATTCGAGGGTTTTGCAAATTGACTGAAGACTATCTCTTTCCTCATGGAGATACTTCAAGCGCAGATGGATCGAGCGAGTGTTGATAGCTGTTGGCTGTCGATTCCCGGAACTCAGTTCGTCGTGCATCTTGCGTTCCTGAAACACACGATCTCATGTTAGCTTTACAAGAAAGAACAGAGACAGGCTTTTAGTGAGGCGAAAACAAAGACAAACCTGATCGTGCGTAAAGGTATCCAGCGACTCCAGCCCCTCGCGCCAGAAGGCCAATATCATGGCGAAGTAAGCAACCTGTGGGGCAACATGCCACTCACACCCGTTCTTTGCCTTCTGCCCTATTCCATACCTTGCGTCCTGGCTGACCTTGAACTTATCCAATATCCTCTCAAACTCCTTCATGGGCCGCCCAGCAAGGGAGCTACCTTCCCAGTTGTACCTTAGCACAACCAGAACGAAGGAAAGCTGTGGGTATAGTGGCATGTAACGACTGTATATTGCCGAGGATGCAAGTGAAAAGTGTCCCTCTCCATTAACAGTTACTGAGAGAGGAACTGTGTACCATATGTCTGTTGCTTTGCAGGACTTGTGGTGAAATTCGCGGAAGCCGTAGCTGCCTCTAATGGTCCAGAGACACGGGAAAAAAAGGCTTAGAGAGCTCCATGGAAGCAAAGAGCTCGTCGCAGTCATTGGGGGTTATGTTCAAGGGACCTAGCTTATTGACGGGTGCTTGGTCTTTGATCGGTTGACCTCCTTGGAGAATTCTATTGACAGGGAAGGATAAAGAAAGGTGTTAGCACCAAGGATAAGAGGAGGTAAGGAATAGGTAGACGGGGTGAAAGAGAAATACCGGCATACGTGAGGTATTGGGTGGGAAGATTGCGCTTCCCGGCGAGCGAAGTATTCCAGCGGTCCAGGAACGTTGGAACCGTCTCAGTGATTTTCTTGTCTGGAACTGCAGGCAATGTAGAGCCACCTGGTGCCGAGGGCTTGCTCTTCAAAAACTTCAGATGCTGCTCCCACTCCATATTCGTAAGAATGGATGTCAATTTTGAGCTCGTGGGGTGATTGCTATTCTGATCGCTCGGCAGGAAGAGGTCGGTATCGTAAATATCCTCCGCGCCCGTGATATGGTCTAGGGCTGATGTTCTTTCAAATGCAGAGCCAATCTGGAAGTATCTATGACGGCTCACTGCTGTCACTCTTTGGAGGGCCGGGGGCTTTTTCTGAGCATATGGCTGAGAGTTCATCAGCGCGGTCGTCGGATAAGAGAACCCTTGGGACCCGGACATGATGAGGCTTGATGTGACTTGAAAGGTTACGTAGAATGATTCTGTGACGCTTGGTGAATGTAAGGAATAGAAGAGGGGACCAAAATCGCGCAGCTGAACTTTTCAACACTAGGTATTTATTTCTCAGCCGCAATCTGCACATGTGCGCAACACGCACCGATTCACTGTTCCGACCTAGACGTCGGATTTTCCCTGTTGGATTGACAGGGTCAATCACGTTAGTCAACAACTATCGCGATAGGTGGTTTGGTTAGCCACGTAGTGGTAGCCAGTAGGTTGTGTAGTGGTTGCATTAATCTATCTTTTTCTTCGTAAGAAGAAGGATCCTAACTAGGTTAACAGGAAGCCTTTTAATGTAGCCGATCCATGTAGGTCCCTATAGTCCCTATAGTCACGTGATAGCTACCCCTTTTACCTTCTCAATACTCTATGCCCCTCAAAGGGCCATTATTCCCACACTAGCAATCTCTCTTTTATGCCGTGCTTTCGTCGTTATTATTATAAACTTTATAATCACGCTTAACCCACCCTTATACGCGCATCATTATCATATTCGTATTAATAAGGGTTTGCAATGCTTTGTTTAATCTTACTTTAGTTATAATATTAGCTAAATTGTTATTTCTATAAATCTAACGAACCTTAAAGATTTCCTATTTTTTGTACGCTTACCGCAAGCTTATAATGTTAATTATAAGCTACTTTTCTTTTATAGTTCTAAACTTTATAAAACACTTATATAAAAAAAACGAATTAGTGTAAATAATAATAAAAATCTTCTTAATATTTAATTTAGCTAAAATTATACTAATTATAATGTTAAAAGCAATTGCTATATTAACGCTATTAGCTATTGCGTAAATCTTAAAAGCTAGAACGCTATAAATAACCCGCTTACATTTAGTAAAAAACTAATAAATTAAATTACTAATTATTGTAAATTCGCTATTATATAGCTTTTTATTCGTTAAAAAAATCGTAAAGCTAATTTATAAATTTAAATTTTTATTATTAACAAATAAACTGTTAGCGAAAATAAACAATTTTGCTATTAAAAAATTTATTAAAATAAAAATAAAGCTATAATTAAAATTTTTTATTTGTTATTAAATTCGTTTATTTATCTTAATAATATTTTTTTTCTAAATTCTTTATATTATACTATAGTAAATAAATTAAATACTATTTTAAGTTGGTAAATAAAAGCAATGTATGCACTATACACACGCTACTTAATATATTTTTAAAAAGTAGTAACTTTCTAAAGTTTTTTACTTTGCTTTTTTTATTGCAAAGTAAGGTTTTTACTATTATAAGCTAAAATGCAACTATTAAAAATTATTAAATTTTTTAAAGTTAATAATTTTTTTAACTTAATTATAAACTTAACTTCTTTAAGCTTATTGTTTTCTAATACTTTAAATCCTATATTATTTAGCCTAATTATATTATTAATTTATATACTAATTATTATAAAATGCTTTAAATTAAGCGCTATAACTAGCAAATAAAAGTTATAAATAAAAATTGTTATATTTAATTGCTTTTAATAGTACTTAAAATAAATTACCTACTAGTATATTTTTACCTTAATAATACTATATAATAATTAAATAACCTTTATAATCGTTCTTTTAAAGTATAAGTAGTAGATTTCCTTAAAAAATTGTATTAAAATTATCCACTATAGTAAAGTTTTTAACTAAGTATATACCTATATAATATTTTAAAGTTATAACTTTATTTTTTAAAATAAAAAAAAGGGTACAAAAATAATAATAATTTATTAATTAGCTTGCTAAATTATTAAACTTTGCATAAAAATTACTTTTTTATTTTCGTTATTATAACTTTAAATAATAAAGTATAACTTTTTATAAAGTATATTAGTAGCTTTGCTTTTAATTTTTCTTATTAAATATAATTTAAAAATATATATATTGCTATATTTTTTAAAGTTATACTATTTAAATTTAAATACTCTTTTTAAAATAAAAGCATTAACTTCCTTTTTATTAAACTATTCAAATAGTTTGCTTATAATTATAATTTTTTTTTCTTTTTAAAGCTAAATTGCTAAATTATAGTTAGTTTGCTTTTTCGCTATTATATACGCTATTATAAAGGTAATTTTTTTAGTTATAGCAATATTAATATTAAAGGTTTAGATTTTAGGCTTATTCTTAAAGCTAGGAGGCTATTTACGTTATTTTGGGGCTAAAGGTGTTTCTTTTAATAGCATTTAGTTATTATTGTTATTATAGTTGGGGGTATAGTTAAAGTTGTAATTAATTTTGTATTTGGAATAATTATAGTTTTATTTTAATAATATAATTTAATTGTTATAATTTGGAAATTAGTTAGTTTTTTATTAATTTTAATTGTATAGGTTTTTCCGTTTTATACAAGTAGAATATATAATCCAATTTATTTTTATATTTCCTATTATATTTTAATTTTATTTTAAAATAAAAAGTTAAAGGTTGCAAAAGTATTTAAATTATTTTAAATAATAAAAGCTTTATTAATTTAATACTTAGCTTTAATTTTTTACATTTTAGCTATTATTTTATATATAATATTTACACATATTTTAATAAATAATAATAATAATAATAAAAAGAATATGTATAAATAAGTTTTAAAAACAAGTAATATAAAAACTAGTTTGTTAAAGCTAGTAATATTGTTTATTGCTTTTATAGCTATTTGTAAGACTTAGTTTAGTGTTATACTAATACTTTGCAAGTTTATTAAAATAATTTTATATATACATTATAATAGTTTATAATAATATTCTAGCTTACTTATTAAGTTATAAGCTTTAATAAAGACTTTTTTAATAGTAATTGCTATTGTTTTAATATTATTATAAAACTTTGCTATTATAAAGTTAATACTAACATTAGTAATAATAATATTAAATAGTTTAATATATATATTAATTTATATAGTTTAAATAATATTTTAAATAACTTTTACTATTATATTATAAAGGAATTATACTATTTAAAAAGTAATTATTTTATTAATAATATAAATAGTAGGCTTTTTGCTAATATATATAATATTTGCAAAAATTTAGTAATTAAAGTTAATATTATTACAAATTATAAATTGAAATTAGCTAGATAGACTATTATATATTTAATATTAATAATAAAACTTTATAATCTTTTTTATAATATTTTAATTAAGCTTATTATAATTAACGTAGGTAAGTACTTTATATAAACATTTAATTAAAAGGTAGCTGAATTGCTAGTATAATTAATGTAACTTAGTTTTTGTTATATTATACTAAATTATAATTTTTTTAAGTTCGTTTAATAAAAAGAATGGATAACCCTATTTATAAACAATTAAATAGCCTTTTTCTTTATATATAATAATATTAAAAATATTGTTAAAGTAAACGCTATGCTTATTTATATTTAAAAAGCAAAGTAAAAATAGAATATTCGCTTATACAATTTAAAAGTTAAAAATGCTAAATAGGGTTTTTATAATAATAATACTAAGAAAAACACTTTTAGGGTTATTACTAAATTGTATTTGGTAATTACTAGTTATTAAAAGGTTAATCTTTATATTTAGAATTTTCTTTTATAATATTTAAATCTAACTTTTACTAACTATTAATACTTTAACTACTTTTATATTAAGCATAATTCTTTAAAAAATCTTTATATTATAGTAATTTTTAAAATAAAAAATATATATAAGTTTATTAAAAGTTTATTATTTAAAAATATTAACTTTTATAATAATATAAACAATTATTTAGTTATTTAAAATAATAACAATTACATTCCCGTTAATTATATAATAAAATATATAAAAGCTTTTAAATAGTATATTTAAATTTAATTTTTATTAGCTATACTAAATATTAAATTTGCTAATGTTAATTTTAGTTTTAGCTTTAAAACTACTAATATTAATACTTTTATAATTAATTAGGAATATTATAAAATTGTTATTTCTACTACTATATTCCTATATATAGCGCTTTTACTATTATTATTTTGGTTAGCGCTTAGAGATTGGGTACTTCGTAGATTAATAGCTTTGTTTTTTGTATATAAAGCACTTTTTAACGTTATTACTATTGTAACTATTGTTATTGCTAAGACTGAATGGTTGCCGGAATCCGCCGCTACTACGGTAGTTTCCTTAGTTGCCGTCTCTATTGCTAAATTAGTTGCTGCTTTTATATTATTAATCAACCTAATATTGCTCGTTTCCGTTATTATTATTAAGGTTGTAATAATAAGAATTTTAAGTAGTGTAGTACTATTTAGGGATTTGTTTGTAATATTGTAAGTAAATGCTAACTATATTTTACAAATTAAAAGCAACGCTTTTAAAAATAATTGTTAGCTTAATAATAACTAATGTACAAGCTTTAACATTTTAGCAAGCATTAATTAATTGCTTTATAAAGTTATAATTGTTTTAATAATTATTTAATAATCTTTTATAAATTTTTTATAACTATATAATTATAATTTTAAAGTTTTTTAATAAAATTTTATTTAAGTTAATTGCTATAACTTATTAAAAAATAATAAATTATTATTTTTATAAGTAAAGTTATTAATTTTTAATTATATAAAAGAATTATTTAATTTATTATATTATTTAATTAAAAAAAAAGCTTTTTTTAATAATATAATTATAATAAAATTACTTTGCTTTATCCTTTAATATAATTAAATATATTTTATAGTATATATTTTATAAAATTTCCGCTTTTTTGCAAAGGTTTTAAAAAATCTTAATTTTTATATTTAATATATTATAAAGCTTATTACTAAACTTTTTATTATTATTATATAGCTTATTTAAATTAGTTAAAACTTTTATTATAATATTAATTGTAAAAATTTTTATACTATACTTAAGCATAATATTTAAAATTTTCAAAATTTCAATTTTAAGGGTTTTAAGGGTTTTAAGAGTTTTAAGCTAAATTATTAAAAAATTGCCGCTATTATCATTAATAATGTCTTTTCCTTTTTCTTTACCCTTTTTTTTTTTATTTTTAGTAGTATTTAAGTTGTAATATAACTTAAACTTATTTTTTTATATAATAATATATTCGCTAAGCTTTTACTTTAGCTATTTAAAAAACTTATTAACGTTTACTAAATTATAAAGTTAAATTAAAATAATGCTATTATTATTAAAATAAATATTATAGTTATTAAAAAAATATTTAAAAATTATACAAAAAGTTTTATTAAAATTTTTAAAAATATTTTTATTTTAATTTTAAAAGTTTTCCTTAAATTAAATAAAAAACATTTTATTAATAAATTCGTTATTTTTATAAATATTAAAATAATTAATTAAATAAATATTTAAACGCTTTAATTCGTACTAATTCTTGTTATTAAAGTTGAAGTCTTTACCTTCCTAAGCAAAGTCCGTAATATTAGCAATCCTAGGGTTATTGTATAAAGCTACTATATTATTTTTATATTAGGATGTCTTTATTTTGTATAAATATAGTAATAGAGGGGTAGGTTAATAGAAGGGTTAGGTAGATGGAGGGGTTTTTTATGGTGATTGAGAGGTTATAAAGCTACAATTACAATTACAATCACTTTAATCAAAATGCGTAATGGACGCAGGTAGCCGATTATAGCAAAGTATACCTTCTTTCTAACTGCCCTTAAAGCCTTTGTTTTGCTATTTCCCTTAAAGATTTTAAGTGCTTAGAAAATGCTTGCTCGCGCGCGCCGTTGCGATGCCGTTAGGGCTTTCTACATGTAAGTAGTGCCCTTCCCATATCGAAATGCGTACCGCTTCCTATCCAATGATTATAATCACTCAATAGTAAATTACAGTCGCTACCGCTACTAGATCCTTGCTACTCTATAGTCGAACTATATTAGGTCAACCACTAATCAATATTGGATTAACAGGGTCAATCACGTTAGTCAACAACTATCGCAATAAGTAGTTTGGTTAGCCACGTAGTAGTAGCCAATGGGTTGTATAGTAATTGCATTAATCTATCTTTTTCTTCGTAAGAAAAAGGATCCTAACTAGGTTGACAAGAAGCCTTTTGATGTAGCCGATCCATATAGGTCCCTGTAGTCCCTGTAGTCACGTGATGGCTACCCCTTTTACCTTCTCAATGCTCCATGCCCCTCAAAGGGCCATTATTCCCACATTCCCGTTCCATTATTAACTTCCCGCTAACGGTACAAATGTTCAGACGGTCAGCCCCTTACTTGACTTATTAAGTGTTTGTGCAAAGCTCATTCACAACAAACGAAAAATAATCGTTCATAAACCTCCCCTCCCCTATGCTCCGCTAAGGAGGTGTTTTTCTCTCGACTCTCATTGCCACGATATATAACACAGAAGCAGGCTCGTGTTCGTGATGCGCTGCGACAGGGGCTATGCCGACGGAGGCGTTGGTTCTTTGGCTGGTCGCCAGTTGGGCTGGAGCCTGATTTGGCGATTGCTTGGCATCCATGCCATCTTTCTGGTTTTCTATTTCGGGTTCGCGGCGATTGCCATCGCTCTCGAGGTCATCATCAACTTGATTACCGATATTCACATTCTCGTTTCAAAGTGTAACCTCATCGCCAGGCAAGCAGACAAAACATTGTCAGCACCGAGTCCTCGCTTATGCAGACGATGAGGAAAGTCGCCTATAATGACAGCCACTCGACAGCGTTCACTTTTTTATCATCTTCGTCTCTGTTGTACTGAGGTTCGCATGGCGAATATTGTCAAGCGTTGTGTGAAAGTGTCTACTAGGTAGATGCACGTGAAGCATGTTCCGTAGGACATGGAAGCTATCAAAAATGTAGAGTGAATTTGTAATGCTGTGGACTTCCCGGCTGGAACCCCTATGGTGTGCTTTTCCCCGGTTAGTAAGAATACATGACCCAAAGAACTGGACTACTAGCATATGTACCAGAAGACTTTCGTAGCTCTCACAGTTTTGTGTCTTCTTTTGAGTGATGCCAAGTGCCTAGATACCTCTATGGAAGTGTGCTAACAATCCCACTGTGCTTTTAGTTTCATTAGTTACAACAAGAATATGTTAAACACCGAGCAGGCAGGCAGGTACAGATTCTGCTCCAAACATCCGGAGTTTTCTCGTTGCTGATTCTGCATTTTTCTCTAACCCCCTCTCATTCAAGTAGTTTTACTACAACAATGAATACAATTCAGCCTCCACCAGAAACCCTGAAAACAGTATATCGGTTAAAGACTGACTAGCATACGTTGAATATGTGCCGTATTAATTCAGCTGGAGTGATGGACGGATGTCGCTTCGGCTTTTCCAACCGCTGGTTACCCTCCTGAAGGCTCAGCGAGTCCCTAGTAGTTTGATGCTTGCTGCAACGTGTAAGGTCTTGCGCATGGCATTCGTGGACAAATTTCATGTGAGTGTTGAGGTAATGCTGGGAATATTCCAAATTAACAGTTGCAGAGCGGGCGCAAAGGAGTGAAATGGCGTGTGGCACGCAAAGAGGTAACTGGCGAAGGCTGCGCGGGGTTAATGAGGCAAGTTGGCTGTTCCATATTTTAACAAAGAAGGTACCTTGCTATGTGGTTTGTGGTGTAAAGGGCAGATTCGCATAGCACACTACCTATCATTGATAGAGGTTCTTGGTTCAAGGCCAAGACGACCACTTCTCTTTTTCTCTTTTTCTGTGCTTCTTCCTCCTCATTCCAAATTTATATTCTCAACTTGAATCCGACCGTCGTATAATATACATTTATCCACATACGTGCTTTTGAAACCTTGCTACCGTCGAATCTTGGGCTCGTCGGCGACAAATCCGGGTCACGGGACCGGCAAGTTGGACGGTAACGTCATTCACATAGATTAGGTCAGCGGCCCCAGCCCCCACCAGACGCTTCATCACTGGCAATTTAGCAAGATGCAAAGGCTTTGTCATCACGTGTTCCACAACAGTGACAGCACACCACCGCTCCTGCACATGTGTTGCTGGCTGTGTCTGACGGAGTGCTGAACAAGCTTCCTTTATAGTACTGGAAGTCGGGGTTCCCCCAAACTATAGCTGAAGCGAACTGAATTCACTCCAGCCTCCGCTGGTGTTTGCCGTCAAAGGTGGTCGGTCATCAACGGCCAAAGTTTTCGTCTCTCAGCTTGCAAAGGTCACTATCGGGACCACGACAAAAAAAAAACACTTCTGTACGCAGCCAGGACCTCCGGCTTCTTCGCCAAGGATATCGCCGACATAGACAAGATGGTCTGGTTCGTAAAATGAATCCACGGGACCTCACCACGGTAAAAGTCCTGGAAATATCGTATCGCCCCCGACATCTGTGTCAAGCTGCCAAGGCCGGCGGAGTTGAGACGGCCGGGCTCTTTCTCGACAATGGATTGGGCCTAAACTTGGAGGGTCAGAATGGATTCAAGCCATTGCAGGCGATGCTGCAGTCCCATAGTTTTACCCCGTTTTATTTTCCACGCCCAGACGTTGCGGCATCTAAAATCGAGCTCCTCCTCCCTCTCTCGGTATTAGCAGGACCTCTCGTTCATCAGGGCTTCGAAGCAGCGCAAGGAACAAGAAAATGAGGCAGGATAATAAACGGTCGGCTGGATGTTCAGGTACCGGGGTCCGACTGAAGAAGACTGGTCACTGCCTCTTGGCGACTTGCACGAAAGGACGGCAAGGCAACGACATCTCTGCCTAGGTAGGTACCTGGACAGAGGCACAAGACTTGATCACGTCTGCGTTGCGGGGAGCATATGGCACATAGTATCCATATGACAGGAAAAGTCCCCACATTACTTTACTGCTGGCCACAACGTGGAGAAAGAAAAGCGAAAATAACTTAGGTAGATTTCTTCTGAAAGTCGCCCTACTCCGCCTCCCCTTTATCTCAAAATCCACCCTCGATACTCCACTGGCAGGTTGCCATGGTGAGTGACTCTACCCAGAACCCTCCGCTTTGGTTTTAATTATAGCGTGATAAACTCCATCATTATCTCCTCCGCCGCCTGGTGTGTCGTTCCGCGGTTACGGCAGCTTAATAACCGCACTGCTTTGGTTGATTTTATGGCGAAGAAGGGAGTCGATGTTGAGCTACTGCATCGAAGGGGGAACGGGCGACAAGTTGTTGTAGCTGAGCACCTCCACAACCAAACACTCGTAGTCTCTTCCTGGCTCTCCCAAAATCGGCTTCAGGGCACAGTAAATGTCTTGCCGTTTGTTTGCAAAGTATGACGTGTGGGTCTCCTCGTTGTAATAGTGGTATCGTGCGTTGATGGGTTTGCCGTTTGTCATGCTGCAGCAAAAGGGATTTAGTAATTGACCGGGAAATACAAGCGGGACCTGGTGGGGCTGGGGACTCAAAAGGACGCTATTCGCAAAACGACAGAGAAGACATGCCTAGTGACCAAATAACCGCATCTGGCCAGCTCCAAACTGACTTCTGCTAACCAGAACGCCGCTGCTAGGTAATCAAGGTAAACTGTGCTTTGGGAAACTTACTTGACTGTGATGTACGGTCGCGCTGGAGTGCCACTCGTGGCCAGCGCAGACAAAGTCGGCAGCCGGCCTGCCACCTCGGCAGCGTACGCACGGTCGCCTGGGCTGGTACAGCAAGAAGGCATCTCGCTTTCGATGATGAGAATGACTGAATGTGCAAGTCGAAATAATTAGATAAGATGTGTGTCAGTTCCTTGGCGATATTGCCGAGCAAGTCTTGCCGGTTTGGCGCTTCCGCGGAGGGAAGTAATTAAGAAGGAAATGGAAAACGGAGAGACGCGGGGGTAGCGAAAGAATGATATTCTCTTAGGGCAATAAAGTAGGCGAGGTGGAAATGTGTGAGTTGGGACATAGCAAACAGCCAAAGAAAGCCGGCAAGAGGCACACCAGTCTGCAGGTATTCGGCCGCGCCTTCCCTTCTATCCATTTTTTCTTTAGTGACTTGTCTAATCGTTCTCGCTAAATTTATTTTACCTCGAGAAATCGAGATTCCCTCACCTCTGCCTCACCTCTCCAAAACATCTCCGCGGACCTTTATCAACACACATCAGCCCAGCAGGTTGAAGCCGTTTCTTTCGCAACTCGACCTCGGCGAGGGCCGCACTATCGCCGTGGAAATCCCAGTCAACTTTTGAGTCGCGAAGGTGAGAGCGCAGGCAAAAACCAAGACTTCCAGGACCGCCGATATGTCATATCACATTACGACAAACGAGAGAACCTCTGGAAAAGAAAAGGCAGAAGTATTTTACGTCGCAAAGACAATTTAAAAAATAAAGCGAGCAAAAAGCCTACCGTTCTCGCACTCTTACTAAATAACAAGCAGACAATCACGACCTCACAAGACCTCGACATCTGCCCATTGTCTCCCGGAATCTCGTCTCCCACACCACGCATCTGTCTTTGTGAGGGAAAATGTGGAGAGGCCTCAGGGCAGCGCCGTATAGCCTCCGACTCAGGCGCTCGCTGACTGTCACCTTATCTTACGGGAGCCCAATTGGGGTTCAGAACGAGGAGGACAACAGAAGCTCCAACGACGACGACGAGCTTGACGTCGACGAAAGCCTGGATTTTGAACTCGAAATTATGAGTGAATACGCGGAACACCCAGACCAACACATCATGATCCGAGATCAACCACTGGTCGCTTGGGGGCTGGGACGTCCCCACAATGGCAATGGGAGAGAGTTCGAGAATAACCACAACTCGGAGAACGACCAAGTTAGCGAAGCAAGCCAGTCCGAAGATGAAGATGGCCAGCAGTTCGTTATTAACCAGATTAACAACCACCACAACAACAATGCGGCTGAGAGCTCTGACGACGACGACGAGAGTCGTGTTGATGGTGACAACTCGGATGTCAACGAGGACTCTAATTCCTCCGTAGACCCTAGTGATGCCGAGGATCTAGACTACCCTGACGATGGCGATGACGATGACCCTGACTACGTCACCGATAGTGATGAAGATGAGGAACGTACTACCAAAAGCACCAGTAAGCGAGCACCAGCCGCTGATCGAGATTCCGGCAGCGATAATGAGAGCGAGGACGAGAACAAAAACAGACCCTTGAGAAACGACCATATTTGCCACGGTAGCGAGTCCGACGATGATGAGATCCGAACACCCGTCAATCAGATTCCAGATCCAAACAGCGTCTTTGACGATATTAATGCAGGCGAACTGGTCGCTAACTTGCTGCCAAATAATCCACAGCCAGAGGTGGTCTGCCGACTGTGTGGCCTCGACAGTCACCCGCTGTGGATCTGCATCAAGACAGACCCCGTCGAGGGCGATCTTCCCGGATGCCCATTCTGCTGCAAGACCGGCCACTTGCCGGAGGAGTACGAATGGAGGCACAGCTTTGACGACGACGACATCTGGAGACGATTTGTCTTTGCGCGAGCGGGTAAGTGCCAAATCCGCACACGAGATCCAGAGCTTCACTGGCTGAATCTAGTGCTCGCTCGTGGGGAAAAGTACCCGCTCGAAGAGCCGCTTCCATTCTATTCACACTCCAAGCCCTTTGCCAGATGGGTGGCGAAACGGGACCCCATGTTGTGGCGGACCCATGACTACCACCAGGAGCCCAAAAACCTGGCACGGGACCCACGTACCATGGACCGAGCGAGTATCATGGGGGACGAGGGCTTACACCAGCTGCACAAGTCCGCAGACGAACGATACGAGGACACCATCAGTTGGCACAAGTGGCTCGGCCGCCAGGCGCAGTAGTCGGGTGGGTACATGGTGCAAGCAAAACACAGCACAGCATCAGGTTTTCTTTCCTTTTGGGGAGGCGGGTCGCAGGGCCGTGTAGACAACAATCTCTTAGACAGGAGAGTTGGATAATGGCCTCAAGACAGGCTGACGAGAGGTTGGGAACGGATCTTATCAAACATGGACCGGACAGGAACGGCTGGTCAATGGCGGGAAGTTGAGGTGATTTCTTGGGGCTTTTGAAATGGGCTTTAATTACCTAAGCACAAACTGATAGCGAATATCGAATCAATCATAAAAATAATCATGTGGTGGGATGTTGCAGAGTCCATTCACACGTTAACTTTCATTGTCAGTATACCTACCCAAGTACATCACCTTCCTAGAACCCGTATCTTCTTCACTTGGTAGTAGTCCCCGAGCAGCTCTGGGAATGTTGAATCTAATTAACGAATAATATCTTGGAGGTGGACTTGAACCTGTTCATTGTCACTCCACGTCCAATCTTCTATGTAACTCGCAACTGCTCTTACCTGATAAGACGATTGAATCCCGAGTTGGTTGCAACATCAAGCCGCCGGTTTTTATCTTAACTCGATGTGAGCAGAGAGTGAGTTGAGCTGTCGGGCATCCACTTCTCGCCGTCATGTCTTGAAAGCTTTTGTGTAATTAATTACATCCCCTCTATCCTTAGTCGCTTAACGTCGACCGAGCAGTGCCACAGAAATCTGCCCGGCAGCAATGAAGAACAAAAGGAGCGTTGCACATCACGATTTGCCGAGGTGCAGGCCTAGAAGAATCTGGATGCCTGCAAGATGCACCACTGGTGCCAAGAGCCTCGGAACCAGGTTGTCGGCCCCCGCACGGCCAACTGCCTTGCCGGCCGCTGCGAGTGACAAGGGGGGCCTGCGTGGAATATTCCTAACAGGGATTGGTTGAGCGGGAGGCACCTCCGGAAGAAACTGGGGGCAAGTGAGGTGCGTTCAACTATTGAAGGGTTGCTGGCTGCTGTTGGGAATTGTAAGGCCATCGAGCATGCACGGTCAGGTGATGGACTGGACAGTAGTTTGGGGCTTTATTTAGAAGGGCTTTATTTAGAAGAGACTTGTAAATGCCCCGCTCTGCGAACGTTACGGCCTTACCGCAAGAATTTCAGAGCCTTAATGGTGTAAGCGTTGGTGTCATACATACTACTTGCGTCGGCGATGGGCCATATGCCTGACAAAACCACAGTATATATACATACTGCTTGCATCTGGGTGGTATCACGGTAACATTCTCCCCCCCCCATTCCCTTGGGCGCTGACTGTTTCTCGCAGCTTTTGATGGGATGCAGTGGGATCATGAAGGATGGGATGCGGGTGACTCGGAAATCGCGTAATATTAACACGAACCAAATCGCCGTCTGCTCGGACCATCCGACAGTTTGACTCCCACATCCCGTGCGGTCCCAATCGTCTGGTCAACAACGCAAGACTGTCCCGCATCTGGGCCAACAACGTTAGCTTCGAAGCGTGCCAATATTGATCCCCGATTCAGTCACACAGAAACAGCGGTTGGGTGGCAGGGAACTGGCCTGCAGCTTTTACCACGCTTCTAGTCCTTGAGTCAACCAGTATCAGGTCCGAGAGATGCCAAGCTATAAGCCCAGCCATTGACAGCTCAGACGTGCACAACGCCAGCGTCGCATCGAACCATACTTACTAATCTACCACACTCCCGCAGCGAGGCTGACCAACACGCACGGGTGGCTTGCAGGCTGCAGAACAATAGTGCAACCAAGCCTGCCGGTACGAGTGCCCCCATCCGCGGGGGGGGGGTGGGGGGGTTGCAGACTCTGCAAGAAAAAAAGGAATTAACATGTTGTAGTGACAAAAGAGAAAAAGTATAAAATGGCGGTTAGAAATGGATTGCTGCGCTGGCTCCGATCTTCTTTCCATCTGTATCACTCGTCTCCAAAGTGAAACTCTGAGAGGGGGGAAATGAAAGGTCTTTCTCTTCTCGTGGGCTTGCTGCCCCTGGCTGCCTTGACCAGCGCACATCCCGATCCAGAGGAGGTGGCAGCCAAGCATGTCTTGAAACTGCAGGACCAGTACCAGAAGAATGTTCTCAACACCATCAAGAACCGCAAGACAGGGTGCACCACCAAGAACCTGCTTCGTCGTCAAGAATGGTGCGTTTTCTTCTTTCTCTGACTTTCAATGCGAGACTCATCCAACGGAGTCTCAAATTTCTCCCACCGTCCTTCCGTCTTGCAAAAAGAATATTCACTAACGGCAATATCACCACTACCAGGGGCACCCTCTCCAAGAAACAACGCCTCAACTACATCGACGCAGTCTACTGCCTCGCCTCCAAGCCCGGCAACACGAACCGCACCGAGATCCCCGGCGCGCGCACGCTCTTTGACGACTACGTCGGCTCGCACGTCCAGCAGAAGGCCTTCGTGCACGGCGACGGCCTGTTCCTCGGCTTCCACCGGTACTTTTTACACCTGTACGAGAAGGCCCTCCGCGAAGTGTGCGGGTACAACGGCGCGCAACCGTACTGGGACTGGACGCTCAACTACGAGGACCCACGCAACTCGACCGTGTTCGACGGGTCCCCCTATTCGCTAGGCAGCAACGGGTTTTATATCCCCGACCGTGACCCCATCCAGTTGGCCTTACCCGGAGGCGGCTTTCTTCCCTTCCCCCCCGCCACTGGCGGCGGGTGCATCATGTCTGGCCCGTTCACGGCAGACAAGTGGACGATCAACCTGGGCCCGATCGGGTACGCGCCGCAGGGCCCGCTCGGTGGGTACGGGTATAACCCGCGGTGCTTGACCAGAGATCTCAGCCTGTTCTGGAGCAACGTGACGCGGCCGACGGCGGTGGCGGCACTGATCGACGGGGCGGCCGACCTGACTGGGTTCAACGGCGTGCTCGACGGCATCGGCGGTGTCCACGGCGCGGGACACTTCACGCTGGGCACGGTGCAGCTCGATGTGTTTTGCAGCCCGAGCGATCCCGTGTTCTGGCTGCACCACGCGCAGGTCGACCGGCTGTGGGCCATCTGGCAGGGCCAGGACCTGCATGCCAGGACGTATCAGGTTACGGGGACGGTGACCGAGTTTAACAGTATGTCTTTCTCTCTCTCTCTCTCTCTCTTCCAAATAAAAAAAATTCCCCCCCTTTATCGTGGCGGCTGACGTTTTGCTATTTTAGTCCCGCCGAGTGAAAACGCCACGCTAGACACAATTGTCAACTTTGGTGTCATCTCGCCGTCCAAGCCGCTCAGGAAGCTTGTGTCGGCGATTGATGAGGACTTGTGCGTTCTCTATGAGTAGACGCAGGCTGTGTGATGGTATGGCGGGAGTTTGGTTGCATACATTATCTCAGCAAGTAAACAGTTATAAAAGGGGTGTGCTGTCAGCTGAGTAATACGACGAACCGTGACAAACAAAAGTCTGGTCTAGCTTAAAATCTGGTTTGCAATTGGTGCTCCTAATTTGGGGGGCCAGGGGATGCATGCATCGTTTTCCCGTGTCCTAAAATCAAAATCTATACCACGCTCAAAACAAAAGACAAAAGAAAGACAGATTTTGGCTAGAATGAATTTTTATCCGCGGCTTCATTTAAATCATGCATTTGAGACATGATGAAGTCGGATGGAACATGTCCATCCGTCCCATCCTGTAAATTTCGAAAGAGTATAAGGTGGTTGATCATTCCAGCGATAAAACTATGTACCCTCCATGCTACGCGGCTCAAAGCAGACTACTACCTCCCCAACTCCACCAAACTCCTCTCCTTGGCCAAGGCGGAGAGCAGGCGGAGAGCAGGCATCGACGAAGCCTCATCTACCCCCCCTCGGCGGCAGTTGCCCGACTGCCACGGCCCTATCACAGCCGTCTCTCCCATTCTTATCTCACCATTACTTCCCAATTGATTCGCGGATGGAATTGCCGCGGCCTTCATTCTCCAACGAGATGACGGCTAAAGCTCCCGAAAGAGGGCGATTTGAGCCGGGAAAATAGGCCAAGCCAAAACCAGGGGCGATATTCAACGAGCCCCTCCTTTTTTCTTCTTTTTTCATGCTCCGCTCCGCGGCTACAAATGGCAGTGAGAACCCCAATGCCCGGAATGCCTTCCTCCCCAACGACACACCACGCCAAACTCGATCCCCACCACCAAACCACCAAAGAAAAGAAGCCATGTTTTCTCCGCTTCTTCTTCTCGCCTGCGTGGGCGCCCTCGCCTCGCAGGCCACGGCGGCTTGCACCCGCGCCTCCCTCCAGGAGGCCACGGCCGAGTACCTTGCCGCTCTGTCGGCGGGAAAGCCAACGATCGCCGCATTGGCCGAAGGCACGGTGCCGTACCAGGAGAACGACGTGCAGATGGACATTGCCAAGGGCGTGCTCTCGCAGGGCATCAAGATCGACTTCAACCGCAGCATCTACGACACCACACAGTGCGCATCGTACACAGAGATCGTGGCGACCACCAAGCACGCCTACGTCATCGGCACGCGGCTCGCTTTCAACGCCGACGGCAGCAAGATCGTCAAGATCGAGTCCAACGTCTGCGACGACGGCGACTGGCTGTTCAACGCGAGCGGGTCGCTCACGTACAACAAGAAGGAGACGTGGGACGTGATCCCCGAGGCCAAGCGCAACACGCGCGAGGTCATCAAGGCCGCCGGCGACTCCTACATCGATGCCTGGGGCGACAAGACCATCAAGCCGCCCTTTGCCTCTGGCTGTTCCCGGCTCGAAGGCGGGTCGTATCTGACGGGCAACTGCAACTTGAATTTCCCCCCGCCGTTCAATGTGACGAATCGGAGGTATACGATTGACGAAGAGGTTGGCGCCGTGGATATCTTCCACAACTTTCCCTTCCTCGACAGTGCGCTCCCCAGAGACCCGGGGACGCAGACGAATAACTTTATGAGGATTGAGAACGGGCAGATCAAGTACATCCATGAGAATACCGTCTGCTCAAAGAAGGGGTGCAAAAAGTAGTAGTTGGTTGAATAGGTTGGATGAATGGCTAAGATTTGGTGGCAATAAATTCAGTACACGGTCAACGTACCTATGTAGCAGCTACTATAGGGCTCCGGCTAAAAACAAGCCTGTAAATAATACGCTCGGAGACGACTCATCCAACGGCCCTCTTCATACAGACATTGTAACTCTCGGTTTTCACTTCGCGAGAACTCACTGGATTTGACCACAAGACTGATTCAATGGCTTCGACTCACGCTTTTCCGAGCTATCAAACCGCATGCTGTTGGTCCCAGCCCATCTCATTGTGCAGTGCTCCGCCGCAATTGAGGTTCAGGAGCCAATCACGTCTGGCGCCGACAGAACGGCCATTGGATCGAGTTGCAGACACTTAGCCAGCCGATGTTTGTTGACTTAGTCTAAATCTCAAATGGTTGAGGTATATAATTGGGGCTCTTTTGGTCTTTCTTTTTTTTTTTTTTTCTTTTTTTTTTTTGGGAGTCTTTTAGCAATTCCTCACTCATTTTCACCACAATCCAACTCACCCTCGGAGGTGATCATGTAAGTACGGTTCTCTCTGGTTAGCGACCAATCATTCACAGCACAGAGACCTAATGTTGAGCAGCCAGCAATGGCCTCCGACACATTCCACTTTTCCGTCTTCGACGTGACGCCCCAGGTGTTCCACGCAACCGCTCTATCCTTCGCCTTCACCAACATCAAGCCGCTGCTCCCAGGCCACGTGCTCGTCTAGACGTGCCGCCGCCACGTCGTCCGCTTCTCGCAGCTCACCGACGCCGAAGCCGCCGATCTCTTCGTCACAGTCAAGCGCGTGGCCCGCACCTTAGAGCACGTCTACGCAGCAACAGGCTTCACTGTGCCCATGACGGACGGCTTCGATGCCGGCCAGAGCGTGCCGCACGTGCATATCCACCTACTGACGCGGCACGCGTCGGATCTGGACCACCACTACCACCAACGCGAGGGCGGCGGCGGGCCGGATGACATTTATGATCTTCTTGAGGGGGATGATGGGGATATCGGTCGCTTGATGGCTGCTGCTCGGCAAAGGCCCCGTCTGCCGAAAGTGAACGAAGATGCGCTGGAGCCGAGGAGCGGCGAGGAGATGGCGCGGGAGGCGGATTTTCTGAGAGCAGAGATGGCCAAGGACGCTGCCAGTGACGCGGTGACGGGGCAGTGAACCAACTATTTGCTTGTGACTGTGGCTGCTTGTTCGTTTGGTTTTCGGTTTCGGTTTCGGAACATGTCCCAAGTAATAATAAGGAAGACTCTCATTAACTCAAGAATATAACCATGCAAACACCCGCAACCTTTTATGCACGGCCAAGACGTACTGAGTCGATAATGTACCTAAATAATCACTTGGGTGGAAGTAAGTGAGCAGCATCTCTGAAGGGTCTAAAGACAATTAGCTAGGATTCGTAAAATGCGTGTTTAGAGGTGAAGGGATATCGTGTGTTCTTGAGGGGTACAGAAATTTCCCTGAGCCAGGTAATTAGTTTCTTGCCGTAGCTGGTGTCTCGTTCATCGATTGTTGAGGTGTGTTCCACAACTTCGGCGCAGCGGGCGTGAATTACCCTAGCCATGATCATGGAGAACGCCAGCCAAAGTTTGCTATTATAGTATGAATTAAATTTCCATGGCGTTTTTATCCCCGACCGCCCTTCCTGGCAAAGCTATTAGCCACAAACCAGGTCGGCGGCCAGGTCAGGGTCATTATGGCCCTCAACCTCGACGATGGTCTACTCTTCGCCGACCCGCGCATTATATGCACCGACACGGCTGGCTTTAAGGCGTACCTGGCCAGCTTTATCGCCCTCGCTCCTTGGGGCCAAAGTCAGCCTCGCAGATCTATCGGCCCACATTATCAGGCACGCTCCTCCCCCAAGGCATGCCAAGGCGGTTGGCGGCAGCAAGCTCGCCATCGTCAAGGGGCTCATCGACTGCTTGATCTTTGAGGCCGACCTCTCTTATTGTGGCCCCTTGTGATTATTACACTAATAAGTATGATTCTTATTTGAAATGGCGAAAAGAAAAGAAAAGAATAGTAGGAAAATAAGTTTCAGTTTAATTAACACCCGATTAAAACGAACCGCGGCTGTATTACAATATTAATACAGCTTTGCTGAGTACTGGGAGAATAGACAATAAGGACACGCAATCCACAGACTTTGCTTGGAGCGGAGGGTCGGGTACCTATAGGGCACGCCGAGCCTCTAGCACAGCCGGTTAGTTCTCTGCGTTCTCGACACCTCTACAACCACTTGACGTTGGCAAGTTAAGGCTAAGTTATCGAGGAGTTAACGGGCAAGTCCTGTAGCACTATTCAGAGGGACTCTAGAGCCCATTAAGAATAAAAGCTCTCAGCCGCGCATATATTCTTTTTGAATCTAACGTTAATTTCGTTGGCGCATACGCCATCCTGGAGAATAGCTCTTAATTAATTCCATCCCAACGGCGGCGGACGGCTCGGTGATGAGCGCTGGATGGTATTCATTCAAGCTGCGTCAATGACCGGATGCGTAACTACTCGTAGAAATCCTCTTCCAGCCCTCAACCTGTCTCATTACGAGAACGACGCCTTCCGGCTCCACCTTCAACCGCGAAGGCCGTTGTTGGAATCAGTACTAGGTCTAGTCTAGTACCCACGTGCTGAAAAGTGCCTATAATTAAAGGAACTTTCCAGAAATCCTTTGGACAGCCCCTGCTTATGTAATTAGCACCTGATTTATCTGTATCACTTCTAGCGAGTTGCTACCTGCTAGAACTTACAAATTTTGGATCAGTTTCACAAAATGACGTTTCGGTATCCTAATTTGTAAGAGTCCCAATGCCAATGCACCTTTCACAGCAACCCTCCAGAAATTGTTCCAGATCTTAAGGCAAGATACTATGCATAGAAGGACAAGACCCCAGCACACTGATCCACTTTTGCAACCCGACAAATAAACTCCGACTCAAGGGGGCAAGGGAGCAAGGTGTGGGTAGGATGCATTATATGACCCTTTACGGGTTAAGGAGACAGGACATCCCCATTGACAAGAAATGACACCAAACTCGGGACCCCAGGCACAGGGCTGACCGAGGACGACAAAGGTCGTCCTGCATGGTCGGAAAGGATTCGACCAAGATCGCTGGAATCATCCAATGACGTCTCGTTCAGGGGGGTCGTATTTACCCCAAATTTCACCGTTTGGCCTCCTCCCACTTATTATTTGGGGGGCGATTTTGGCGAACCCGATTTGTTGCTGTAAGGCCGGGGCCCAGCAACCCATCCGAAACGGGAGAAACCACGGCCGAGCGGGTTTTCTGACATGAAAGCCCCTGAAGGATTCGTGGGGCGCCGTCGTGATTGGCGAGCCACCCGCCGCTCAACTTTGAGCTGAGCGGCGCAGCGCAAGAACCAAGTCGGCAGTAACTTGCTTGGATGGGGATGAGTGGAATGTGGAACTGCCAATCCCAAGGCTTGTTGGTTGATGCGAAAGGCCAAGGGAGAAGAAGCCCAAACCCCCCCCCCCCCCCTCCCCCATTGTATGCGAGCTGATCTACGTGGCGGTTGGCTCGCCCTACCATACGCCCGCCCTGCCGTCGAGTAAATACGCGCACATCCGCGCAACGGTCTGGGGTGGCTTTGTCTCCAAAAGCTTGGCCCCGAGATGACACCCGCACCGCACCACCGCCGAGGCGACGGGTATTGTTTGCAGGGATAATTCGACACGAACCAAGCCTCCCTCCCCTACCTAAGTACCCGCCTGTCGGCATCCACCTGGTTTCTCCCAACTTCTCCCCTTTGCATCCCACAAACAAACACACAGTGTAACCGTGTTTTTTTTTTTTTGCTGTTGCCAAAAATGGCCGCTCATCCAGGCTATAATGACGGCCTCATCCCAACCGAACACTCGTACCCAGAAGTCTATGTGCCAAACGCCCACACACCGAAGCCCATATCGGCTTACCCTGCCTCGACGGGCTCGACACCACAGCAGTGGAGCCAGAGCCAGAACCACAACCACGCCAGCCTGCCAGCGTCGTACCAGCAGGGAGGATACTATCCGCCACCAGGGTCAGAAAAGCACGACGGGGAACGACGGCCGTTTTGGAAGAAGAAGGTCACATGGCTTGTCGTCCTTGTGGTGGTGATATTGGCAATACTAGCGGGCATCTTGGGTGCGATGGCGTCGGGAGCCATCAAGACGGCGGGGAACTCGGGAAACTCCAGGTATGTTTGTTCGATGACAAAGAGTCAACCAACCATTTTCCCCTTTTTGTGGCTTCGGGATATTTTGATCACTGCCAATGCCAAAACGCGATCGAATGTCACTAACCGTGATTGTGTGCGCCATGAGCAGCCAGCAGCAGACAGCCCCCGCAGCAGCCACAACTTCTTCCCCGTCGCCAAACGCCACGCCGTCGACGTTCTCCACAACCTCGTCATCCACAACCGGAACGCCGGCGACGTCAACCACAGCCAACCCTACCCCCTCCACATCCGTCATAACCACAACGTCAGGGCAGCGGCTGGCCTGGGAATGCCCCAGCGCCAACGAGCTCAACTACACCATCACGACGCCCCAGCGCGGGCCCCTGAACTTTCGACGGCAATGCGCGTCCAACTACCCCGGCGGCGACTCGTCCAATTCGCCCATCCACAACATTACCAGCATGCCCGACTGCGTCAAGCTGTGCGCCCAATTCCCGGGCTGTGTCGCCGCGGCGCTCAACGTTGGCGCCGACTGCTGGCTGAAACAATGGCTGGGGTCAAAAACGGCAGACTTTAGCACCGAGATGGCCGTGCTTTGGCAGTGAAAAAAAAAAAAGACGCTTAAAGGTGGATGCGAGATACTGGGATCTTTTTTTTTTTCCTTTTTCCCTTCTTGTATATTCAATCCTCTATACCCATATGCATACACTGTAACTATATTAGTAACGAACACAATAAAATATTTACAACTCCTTATTACTGGTTACGTAGCAATTAACTACCCCCTTTCACAACATAAATGTTACACCCCCAACAAAATACCACCAATCTTCCGCCCCGGGGCCTGAGGTCCTCGTTGCCTGCAGTGCACCCTGCAACAGACATCAGAGTTGTCTGTCCGCTTTTGCACCAGCGAGAACACCACCACTGTAAGGTAAGGCAGGTACGCCTAATCAAGGTGGTCACAATGGTAGCAACAAGTCGGGCGAGCAATGACTGACAAAGGTGTAAGACTTCAACCTGGCCCTCGAAGAGCAAGGTGGGCGAAGACCACTGCTTATATACATGGTTGAAGGCTGGATTAAGACGGGCTACAATCTCCTTATTACTCTTTAGGACTAGTATATAATTATATTATTATATAACTTGATAGGATTAGACGAGATTGTTCGTTAGTGTACTAATTGGGATCCGGCTACGGTAGATTAGTTTAACACTATTGTTTATTAGAATGTTGCGTATATTGAGATGCTATCATTCGTTAATCAAACAGCTAAGTTCGAAATGCTGTATTTTTACGAGGAGCTGTTAAGAGAGTGGAAGATCTAGAATAGGCCTTCTATGATGGAGATACCCTAACGCTTGAGGTTATTACTTTTGAGTTATGGAAGGATTACACGGTTAAGTTATTGGATAATGTTGTTTCTTCACTGGAGCAACTGGTTGGGCGGCCGTGGGACGAGTTGAAGGTTCTATAATGTTTTAAAAAAAGATCTTTTTGTGTATATATAAACATAATTAATTAGTGTTAATAGGATTTGCTGGTTATAGTGTAATTCAACAGTTTTGTCAACGGGAATGCACGCGCCATGTGCCGAATAATCAATTCCGTTCTTACATATCAGATACATGTAGGCACCTAAGGCACAACCGATGGCAGAGCAAATAGCCAAATTCTGATAGAATTCGCTTGGCACCTAACAAATGTCCCCTCCAGCAACCACAGAGTGACACTGGCCAATCATGGACCGTCGTATCCCGATGCTATTCCACAGGTTTGCCTTTGCTCAGCCAACGCATCGAAGTGAGGCGTCGGCGGAATGCTCCTAGAACATGAGGCTGAACGTCGAAGCCCGCCGCCCAATCTCAGCTGCAGGGCTCAGAGCCCTGGCACCCAATCAAACACGAACAGTCGCGAAAGAAACTGCTGGCATTGTGACACACGAATCTCAAACCTCCGAAGGCTGGATGCTATTGTGACTCCGCCTAGTTTGTTGTTCCAGGGACCAATTCTGTGTCCTACGGTTATATATCTATCTCTTGGTGTTCCCGTCGTTTTATTGTCTCTGTTAATTCCCTGTCGTTTGTTCTAATTACATATTGTCCTTTTTAGCGTCTCTCTCCCGTTTGGCACAATTCTTCAATACGACGTTTGACCAATTATAGCTCCAATTCTTATTTCTACGCAATGGCCAAACTAACTTGGGCCATCTACTTTTTTGCGCTTCTGGTGCCCATTGCCGCTGTCCAGAATTCCGGACAGGCCATCACAGATGCAGTCGGCACACACTGCAAGACGGATAAGCCAGCTCTCAGGTGGGGGACTTGATTTGAGCAAGATGGTTTGGGAAAAAAGAAGATGCTAACTAACTGGATTCAGTACTCTCGATGCTTGTCTCACGCCGTACATGTCCGTTTTTTACAACTGCGAACAGTCCCGCGCGGCCACGGCCACGGCAACTGGCGCCCCAACCGGTGTTGGCTCGGCCCAGTGCATTTGCAAGTTCTATTTGGCAGGATCGTAAGCAATCCCATTCGTCGTGGTCTAATTACTCCTGCCGTGTAATATATCTTGTCTGTGGACTGACCAAAACCGTGTCAAAACAGAGCCTGTGCATCCGCTTGGTGCGACGCCACAGGGTACTCGCTCTACATGGACTCGAACTCTAGATGTGCCCAGACTAGCGGCGCAAACCCTACGGCCGCGGCATCCAGCCCCGCGACCAGTGCTAGCACCCAGGCGCCTCCCACCACTCAAGGGCCATCCCTTGCGGGCAACGGCACAGGTACTAAGTCTACTGGCAGCGGCGGCGGCGGTGGATCGCCGCCGGCGTCCACATCGACCAAGTCCAACGGAGGCCCAGCAAGCTACGGTGCCCCTGTGTATGGTGGTATCCTTGCTGGATTCGTTGGTGTAGTTGCTGTCTGGATGTGATGATTTGGTGACCGGAAGATACAACATGCTTGCTTGTGATATGCTAGGGAGGTACCTAATAGACTTGATCTGTTTGTGCATACAATCATTTTTAACACCACTTATACAACGATGTTGTGAACTCGCACCACAAAAAGTGCATGACACTGGGACGGGCGGTGCCCCTTGGCCGGGGGCTACTCTGCCTCGGATTGATACAGCGAGGGTATATTGACTTCCTGCAAGACTCGTCTCCGATGTCCGAGTGGTTCCTGGAATTTTAAGTTTACTGCCTCTGAGATCCAACACGGATAGAACTGTTTTCTGAACCGTGTTCCACTTTGGACGCCAGACAGGTAGCTCAATATTGATGGACAACACCCTGGCCTCGACATATTTACCAGCTTTCCCCCAATGGGAATTTCCTTCCGGAAGCGTCCTGGAAGATTGAAGTCGATGGAGTTTTCGTGATTTGCGTCACGGGTCACCGCCTAAGCAGCCATGCGGAAAAGTACCCCTCAGCTTATTATGCTAGGCTATTAATACTAGGGAAAACAATCGCCGTCAGTCGAGGCTCACCAAGGTGTGAGAGCAGAGAAGAAGGAACAAAAAGACTCTGATAGTAGAATCTATAACTACTTTCCAACCGGACATTTAGGAATCTTTTCATTCTGTATAATGACTGCAATTGGGTGTTTTCCTGTGACAGAGATTTGGTGACCGAACGGCGAATTGTCCCCGTCTGCACATGCTATTCTGAGTACAACATGGGGAGCCCTCGTTCAAAGACAGCCGCTGATGACAAAGCCAGGGGTCCAAATTCAGGGCGTACGAACCCCTCCAAAAATAAACACCAAGCGCTTGGCCAGTTAAAGAAAAAGAAAAAGGTGGTGGTGTTGAAGTAGGCTCACTCAATGCCAAGGGTGATCAAAGTTTGGATCAATTAATAAGGCAAGGTACCCGACGTGCTTTTCAAGATGCGTAGTCCCCGGTGGAATTAAGGGTCCTTTCGTCAGCATTCGTCTGCTTTATCGACTCAAAGAACCACTTCCTGTTTTGGCCGACGTGCTGGTTCTACTCTCGGCTATCTTGACATCGACGGGTGTTTCAAAATTTCTTTGGTCGGAATTCCACAGACACCTCAGCCTCGTACACTCAAAAAGTGTTAATTAGTTACTAACCTCCCAATGTGTCAAAATAATTAGGCATCACCTACTTGAACCTTTTCCAAGCCCTTTCCCACCATTAATTACCACGGCTCAGCAGCCACCTTGACAACAACACAAGCCGCCAAGACACGGGCTGCATTGTCCACGCCTCCGCCAACCATCGTCTTTGACGGCCTGTACGTGGCCCTATTTAGCCAGCAGCGCGACTTACTGTACGCGTGGCTGGGTGGGTGTATTACATTGATTACTGGGATGCCCCTGTTGAAGGATGATCTTGGTCATACCACCGGAGTCTCCTGTCCCCTTCAACTTCCTCTTCTCTTCTTCCTGTCTTTCGCATCCTCATGTTCTCATTTATTTTGCCATATTTTTGCTTCGAGTTTCTTTCACTTTCTCTCCGCTGTGTTTACCACGACGACATGAAGTGTCAAAATGTAAACTGGAAACTGAACCAATTGTCCACTTTTCCACAAGCAACATTTGTCTTGCTACCAAAGTCAGACGAAGAAAATTCAGCAAATCATCACTGATGAAGCCATAGAGTCTGAATACCTAGGTAGTCATCTCGAGCTCATTTAGAACAAAGTTCGAGACCACCTCATCCACAAGGTTTCTGTGCCGGGAATAAATACAATCGTCGCCACTGTCAAAAAAAAAGAAGGAAAGTCACACGACTACTTATACAAGAATTCCACTCTTGTCTCCTGACCTGTGTTGAGCGGCAAATGACTTAATAGCATCCCAGTCCCTGCACTGATGAGTGGAATTAGCGCCAGTAAACCCATATCTCACCACTTGTCCATCCGGCCCAATAGTACGGTCGTCAGCGTAGTCCAGGGTCGTGTCCCCGGCACAAAGAACAGCCTGCCGAACGTACTGTTTTTGAAAAAAGTCAGCCACTTCGATCTTTCATGGACATGGATCATAAATTCATACATCTAAACAGTGATATTCGTGCCCGTCCCCTGCATATCGGGACTTGTCTCGCTTTTCGTACTTGACGATAACGTCCCGTAGAACAGCCTATAAGAACTGAGTTAATTACTTGGTGCCAGATATTAGCAAGAGAGATAATTAGATTTCAGTGGATAATTACCAAGCAGTGAAGCTGATGAGTTACAGAAAGAGAATAGACTTCTCCTTGTTCGGGATCATCTGGGATAGGCTCGCTTGCCGGCATGTCGAAGCGTCGGGGGGAGGGGACGCGGATGAAACCAGAGCCGACTGAGAGAGATAACTAGTAAGACAACTTTACTAGTACTAGGTAACACGATAGATAAGGCTTACGCGGCATGAGGTCATTCCAGAGCTTGTCTCCTTCGGGTCCCGTATCCTCATATTCGGTGGGAAATTTAAATTTCACATCTTTGATAGGCACTGTGAAAAGTTAGCATACTGATTGGAAAATCTTGAGGCAATGATAAATCATGGCAGTACTCTTTGGAATGAATGCCTGTGGAGGGAGAACCCCGGCATCTGCGCTTAGCTGCGTCTGTGAGGGGACTGCAGATGTCTTGGATCCGTATTGTCCTGCAACAAACCCTAGAATAAAAATTGCCACCGAGACAACAGTAATTAGGAGCGCCGTTGTCAGAATACCATGCGGTGATGATCGCTTCTTGAGATAGTGTGTCGTCTTGCCATCGTCGTCGAGCGGGATTGCTGTGTAAGAGTCCATACCTAATCTCAGATAATGAGGTGTATCATGTCCGAGATAGCGAGAAGACCTCGTTTCCGCTTTTTGAAAAAGAAAAAAAAAAGACAGAATTCTCAGTTTCGTTTCGGTCGTTGTGGCCACATTTATCCAACATAGCCTGAATAGGTAAGTCCGGTGCTGAAAGCCCACAAAAGGTCACGTGATGCTAATACTCGGTTCGAGCTCAGGCGTAAACATGTTTGAATGCCAGATAAAAGATAGGCAAATGAGACTTGAACATATGGAAGAAATTTTCGTTCTTCCGGGTTAAGTTGGAAAAGGAGGAATAGGACTTCCGTTACATGGTAATCTCGTGTCAACACTATATTGCCTTCATACGCCATGGAGCCTAACCCCTGAAAAGGTTTAATTCCACTACCTCTTTCAAGACCCCTGAGCTTGCTTGCGAACCTTTCCGTTGACGTGGGATTTAGGGGGAATAGAGTTCGCTTATGGTTACATTTAACACATATCGGCTTTGTGCCAACTTCTTGGCATCGCTATATACGCCCAATGAGACAGGTAAACGACCTCGTGGATAGGACTGCTCCAGTTTGCCGATGACACAGGATCTAGACATGTGGAAATCATACCTCAAGAGCGCCCGAGGCCATCGCAGCAGCAATACCTGATATGCTCCAGCCAGGTCAATTGTTGGTCGTTCGCGCGATTTCACCTAATTAAAACTACTGCCTGTTGCTCAAACAGGGACACTGATTCCCTGGAATAAACTTGGTACAGTACTTACTCTCGCGTCAGTCTAGTTGTAGCTCGTAGATACAGCTCACCTCACTCGCTCGACATCACACAATGTGTGGCCTGGGAATCGGGAGCTCAGTGTGGCTGGGATGTCAGTGTGGCCCAACCCCAACCCCCAAACGTAATCACTCCCTAATTATACATAGACATTTTAGACAACATTGTAGTCCACCATCTGGTCGCTACAGTACAAGTCAATTCCCAAGCGCGGGGCGCCCTCGGAAACATATGCCAACGAAAGCTCTCCAGTCAGAGCTCCAACGCCCCAAGTAAAGGTGACATTCTCGCTGTCTGCACGGTGATCGTGACGCTGCCAGACCACGAGGGAACACTTGTCCAAAACACGAAGCACAACGTCATCGGGAAGCTTGACGAATTCCTGCCTTTCGGCTGAGATTGAGTCTCCCTATTTCGACATGATTAGAAACAGAGAGGGAGAGAGGGAGAGAGTAAAGAGGAAAGAATCAGCGCAACACTGTGTACTTAACGCAACGAGTGAGGGTAACGTAAGGTTGGTAGGGTTGGTAGCCAAAGCTTTCTAGTAATAATTTTAGCACTTACCTGAAAAGCAATGCAGATTGCGCCTCTGGTCTTGGGAGCCCAACTCATGGGGAGGGTGATGACGAAGTGGAACTCGGTCGAGCCCGCCATGTGCTGGGGTTCGATCATGAAATTGTGAGCCTCCAACCACATGCCCCGAAGAAAGGTGGAGACCATATCGGTGGCTCGCTGCGTCCGCCATGAGTTGCGAGCCTCGTTAAGCAGGCGGCTTGCTACAGCATCTTGGGGCCAGTGGTCCCGGTGGAGCAGAGACAACTTGAACCATCGCACGTGCGATGTATTCACGTGATTCTCGTAAAACGTGAGCCTACCCTGGCGATCAAACGCGAGCACAGTGGCGGTTCTTTCGTGTCCACCGAGTGGAATTAATTGGGGCAGTAGGGGGGCAGTCTCAGACATCGGCGTGCCCAGTCGGTGATAAATGAAAGATATGCTCGAGAAACTTTATGGTGAGGCTCAACTAAAGGGCCCGAGATGGGGAGCATCAGTCAGTAGGTACTTACGTCGCACCAAAGTCGACCCCGATAAAGAAAGGGTGTGTGGAGGGCATTGCGACGACGGGTGGCGCTACCGATTGGTGTGCCAACGAGCGTCCTTGACGAAGGTGGAAAAAATCACGAGGCATTGGGCTGTATGATATGCGTAATGGAAGTGGTAACTAGTGAAAACCCCGGGAGGGGGAAAAGATGAGGTAAATATAATAAGTCGGTGGGGGGAGAAAATAGCTCCTAACTGACTTCTCTACTGAATTCTATATTGTTTTTAGTTACTTCCATTAGCAAATAAGAGCAGAGTTTAACAAAATAAAGACTCGGAGTCTAACCTTCTAACCTTTCTATAACCTCAACAACAAATAACGTGTCTTATTATTTCTGAACTACCTGGTGTGGCGCGCTACTTAATTAGAAGCCAGCAGCCCTTACAACGGAGCAGCTAGCACAAAATGAAACATCAATTAAACCTACCTTGGAGACAAAGCAGCTCCCTTAGCCTTGCTTTTGTTTCCTTTTATTATTATTATTTTTTTGTGTTAATCCGTTTAAGTCACAGAGCTTCTAACCTTTTAGCGGGAAAGCCGGGAGGGACGGTGCAATTAGGAGGGCGGCTCGCTAGGCTAAGACATTATTGAGTATGAGAGAAAGTATCAATGAACTGTTATTAATGGACCATTGAGCTACAACTAAGACTAAATAAAGGGCAGGCAGGCAGGCAAATGGCATGACTGGAGTAACATTTCCAGAATGTACGCAATGGTGGTTCAGCCAAGCGAACTAGAAGACAAAGAAGGGACACAAAGAAGGAACGAAGAAATGGCCACCATCTTTGTATACTAGTAATATAAATTCATCTCTCTCATCTCTTCTCATCTCAGCACCACCGGACACCGCAAGATTCATTCATGTAGGTACTCCTAACATTGAACAGGTAGGTAGGTAGGTAGGTATGTAGGTAATCCTAGGGTCCAATCTGCTTTCGAATTCACTTCCTGATACTGGCTGCTGCCATGAGAGGCAGTACTTCCCAATCCATCCCTTACTTCACTCCACCCCAACTGGTATCATTGCAGTCTGTTTCCTGTCCCCTTAACGTTTCCACCTGGTAAAACAAAAGTGTCGTCCAAAACAAAAAGCATACCTTAAAACACCATTCCCCATTCCCCATGACCTTGAACCTTGACTGAACCCCCTTTGTCCCGACCATGTCATAACTCCTCAATGTCCAGCCAGCAGACCTTCACACACATGACACGATAATAATAGAGTATACACCGCGCCACCACTTACCTCAGACCCCCCTTTCAGAGTGGCAGGTAGGCAGGCAGGCAGGCAGGCAGCTAATTAAACAACCCTTCCCTCATCCGTGGCCCCGAGCTGCGCGGGATGATCAAATCTCGATTTCTGACCCGCAGCAACCTGAACCTGAACAGCCAACGGACTCATCATCCCCATGATACTATCCGGACTGGTCCCAGGGCTCGCACTTGAGCTCGCACTCGACGGCGACCGGCGCGGAGGCATCGCCCCGGGGTGTGGAATATTCCTGGGCGAAGGATGCAGCGACCCGACGACGACGACACCGGAGCCCGGTATACCGTCGAGACGGTCCGCCCGGCCGGCCTGCGAGAGCGCGTAGTCGCCTGAGTCAAAGTACTTGCGCTCCTTCTTGAGGTGGTGGGCGAAGAAGTGGTGCGACGCCGACGGGACGCGGCCGTAGAGCCGGAACAGGCGGGCTTCTTCGGGGGAGAGGGACTATTTTCCAAAGGTCAAACTTGTTAGTTAAAGTACTTTATGTATAAGCATGAGTCAGGTAGGTGGGTCATTCGGGAAATTGGGGAAAGTGGAAAGGGGATAGACATACCTTGACATCGACGCTCGTCCCGCTCTTTGCTGGCCGTGTAGAGTTCATTATCGTTTGTTTGTATGTGAAGTTGAAGTTTGGTTGTTTGAAACTCTTCGTCAATGTTCGTCTGGTCGGTAATTAGGTATGATTACCGTATTTGATGTCCTGCATGCACCAGTACTGAATTCCTGTCTGCTGGCGTGCGGAGGAATCAAGTCTTTATAGACAAAGATGTTGGTCCCTTATTCCAGGATAAACCTCGTCTCCAGAGACCCAAAGTTTCATGTCAAGTTTCGCATCGACGAAGTCTCTAGAGTCTCCAGCGGGGTTAGTTATATTAGGTAGTTCCCCTCAGTGGGCTCGTGGCAGAAATGGAGGTGCGATCTGCCCGATTATAGGACAATGTCAGGCCATGGGTGAAAGCCATCTGCTGATTTCTGGCATCTTCCACTCTCTGGGCCGGTGCTGCTGTGCGTCATGTCGTGGCACACACGGCATTGTTTCCCATTGGAGAACCCTAACCCTGCTGTGACGTTGCCAAGGCTCATAAAGGGGATGGCTCGAGGGTGGGTCGAGAGTTGTCTGGCCGTCGTAACAACCCCCCCACCTCGCCTTGCATCGAGTTTTGCCGAATCCGGACACCAGTTGAGTGAGAACTTGTTTCTGCGCTTTTCTCGAGGGTTCTTCACATCACACGGACCTTAGCCGACGTTACCTTGCCTGATGTGTCTCTCCCAAGACTCCAAAATAACCATCTATGGCCCGGGTCATTATGTATGTCGGATATTATTTTTAATACTACAGTGGCTTTTGACTTCTCACCTGCCCAGCCTGTGCCGGACACCGGGTCTTGTCCTACAGGTCTTGTCCTACAATGTCAAAGACAGTTCAACATTATCCAATACAGCCCCGCCCTAAATGCCGTACATATATGCTTGCGTGAGTTGCCTATGTTTGTCGGTGCTGCCAAGATAATCCGCGCCCAAGAGCCAAGTCGAAACCCTCTTGGATCACCCTTCCTGTCCCGCTCCGGGTATAGCCGAGAGACCTATTGATCCTCTAGTGTAAAGTGAGTCATATGTCCAAAGAGAAAAAAGAAACATGAGAAAGTAAGGAACCCAATCCAAAAAGATACCAGGAAGAATACAGCCCTACAAGGCGTGGGCCCGGGCCCCAGCAAGACAATCTGCGATCAAAAAAGAAGAAAAGCATGACTTCCATCCAGTGACGCCAAACTCCACCGCTCGAATTTTTTGTGTCGTCACAAATGGCGATAATAGAAAGGAGCGAGAGAAACAAATCCTCGTACATGAGGCATGTCACAGAGAATGCCAACCTAGGAGCCGCTCACACCCCCGGTTCCGTCGTTGAATAGGAGCAACGGCCATTGGCTTGTGTGCACCGTCGCCACACCGGCAACGCCGCCCATTGCATCTCCCTGGCCGACATGGTCGAGCACGGGACCGGGGCCGACATCGCCCGCCCGTGATGACCCCAATGTCAAAAGAGCATTTGCGCTGTACCGCTGCTGGCTGTCGGCAATCGCAGCCGTCCAATCGTGCCACGTGCTTGTGGCATTGTGTGCCATGAGCTGCCCCTGTGGCCGCCAGGCTTGGCCGGCCTGTCCAGCGACATGTTGTGTGGCTTGTGAAGCAAACGCAATGAGTGGATTGGAGGCTGCCGTTGCCTGTTCAACCGCAGCAGCAACATACTGCGCGGCATCGGCGGTGCCGTATGCGTCTGCGGGACCCATGCCGTTACTGTTTGGATGCGCAACAGCGCCGCCCGTGGACTGGTCGCCAAAGTTCAAGGGCGGATATGGTGTCGGGCCGCCGGTGGGCCCAGCTTCGTAGTAGCCGTTTCCGTTTCCGTTGTTCGCACTGGACCCGCTGCTGCGCTGTTCGTTCGGGGTTCCTGAGCTGGAGGGAGTAGGCGGGTTGTTTGGTTGTCCCTTAAGGACAGATGGCTGGTCAAAAGGAGACGCCGACTCTTGTTTGGGTGTTATCGTTTTGCGGATCATGTCTTGCTCGATCCAGTTGATAGTCCGCTCAATACTCGTACTGATTTCGTTTGCCAGTCGACTGCCGGTACCTGTCCTGGTATTAGTGGTGGGAGGGGGGGTTGCGGAAAACAACGAAGGAAAACTTGCCTAGAAGTCGCCCAATCTCTTCGATGATAACCAGCCACTGGTTCATCTCTTGTCGTAGCGCAGCAATTTCATATGCAGAAGTCTGGAACCGCCTCTCCCAGTGGGCCACCAGCGTTGAGAAGATGGCGGCAACATACACGGCCAATTGGTACCACGTCGTGTCGAGTGACTTCATCTTTAGCAGCCCTCCGACCACCTTGAGCAACTTGCTTGCTGTTTCTTCACATATCTTGGTGTTTTCGGCACAAAACCTAGCATCGGTTGTCATGCAAACCGATGGGTGCCGGAGACAAAGAGAGAACTCGAGACAGAAAGCTTGGACATAGTGAGCGAAGACCTGATTCCCAGCCTTGCACTTATCAATCTTGAGCTCATCGGGCAAATCGGCGAGCAAGCTCCGCATCCCCTCCTCCAGCTCGCGTACCACATTGATGTACTTTTCGGGGTCGCGCCGCACGCTGTAGATTTTGGAGTGCATCTCCATGTATAGCGGCACAGCCTTGTACCCTATGAGTCCAATATGGTAGTTGCAGTGGCCAATTTTGGAGGGGTCCAAAATTCCCTCCTCGCCCAGACACTCGTCGGGGATTGCCATGGGAAAGTCGACATCGAATTCCTCCAGCGTGATTGGCATAGGCCTGCCAAGTCGGCCATTCAACGTGGTCAAGACGGCGAGGATAGCCCACCAAGCCCTCTTGCGGATCTCGTTTTCCACCGTCGTTCCACCGCCTGGCATCTTCACCGCTCTGTGCATGTTCAGCTCGATGGCCTTCATAATGGCGAAGTGCGCAATGATGGAGGAACACCCAGGCTTAGGGAAACTTCGGGTGTGCGAGACGATCATTGCGAGGGCCGAGACGGCGGTTACTGTCTGGGAGATGGCAAGGTCGAAGAACTTGCTCAGGCACCAGTGGTAGTGCTTGTTGGACAACTCGTTGAGTTGGGCGTGTTTCTCAGGTTCTTCGCGGTTTCGGATGCCGTATTGATAGTAGATGGTAGCAAAGACCATGTGGACTGTGATCAGCTCAGGGACAGAGGCCTTGAACGAAGAGTCGTCGTAAACGCGCGTCAACTGAAAGAGGGTTAGCCGACGGCAGCTTTGAATCGTGGTGGTTTACCTACGAGCTGGAGGAAGGACGGCTTGTGGAGAATGGGGAGAAACGGCGAGATCATGAGAAAGTACCACTCGGCATATGTAAAGGCATCCTGCCTGGAAGGGAGCTCGACGTTGCCCAGTGGAGGATTGATATTGAGGGACGACTGGAGGAAGGCCATGACGGATTTGTTATACAGAGGCGACCCGACAGGCGTCCCGGGAGTCGGCTCGTCCATGTCAGGAGCGTCGAATGACGTGATGTCGATGGTGGTGCCAAGAATGGACAAAGTGGTGCCCTTGATGGAGCTGAGAGGCGAGCTGTCCGAGGACACCCCAAGGAAGCTATCAGTCGGCCTGGATTCGAGCAGGCGATATCGTGTGAATCCGCTCGAGGGAGGCGGCGGTTTTTGGCGCTGGATGCTCTTCACCCATAATGAGCCGAGCATCTGCCATTGGTCCTTGGAGGACGGGTCTGGGAGGGGATTGCCCATGGAGTCGAACGAGACGCCAGGCGGGTAGCTGGTGTTGTACCCGGGATACTGCCAGGGCCGGACCTCGATTCGGTTGTTGTCCAACAGTTTTTCCAGCTCGCGAATATGGTTCAGCATGGCCGTCTTCTCCCGCTCGAGCTGCTGCAAGTAACCGCGGCGCTCGGTACGGCCCGTAACGCGATCTGTGACATTACAGTCGAGGTTCTGGTTGGCACAGTGGGAGCAGCCTTCGGGGAGCGCATCGCAGCGGATCTTCCGGACCTGGGATCGGGAGCAGTTGTCAGCACGACGTGATGATGGTGGCGGGCAGCAGAGAAGCAAAGGGAATGGAAGGCGACAGCGCACCTTGCATCGATCGCAAGCCTGTCCTGTCCTGGTGTACGACTGGAGCTTGCTCTTGACGGCATTGGAAAAGTCCTCGGGTCCGCGCTCGAGACGCGGCAGCTTTACTTTGGGGCCCAGGGAGGCGTCGACCGACATGTCGGCCGCGTTGCTGGGTCGCTTGGGCATGGCGGCGAAGGGTGGCGGCGGGTGTGGGCTTGGATGGGCCTCGACTCGCTGGCTGGCTGCCGTGATGCTGTGCCGCGCCAACAGGGGCGGCGAGGCGGCATTCAATTCGATTGTCACGACAGTTTGGTTTCGCGAAGCTCTGCTCGACAGCGAGAACGAGGTTCGATGGAGAGGATGGGAAGTTGAAGAACCAGGCTTGGCGGCACACGGGGTTTGCCGTTCGTTGCAGATTGCGCGAACAAGGACGTTGCAGCAGGCCCTGGGCGGGGAGGACGGACTGAATAATCACTGTAAAAGTGGATGGATCCAAACCTGGAATTAGAGCGAGCGCTAGAACATAGCCCTGTCGCTGGGCATGCTGTTCGCGTCCAAAGCGTCGGGAATTGGGATCACTGTCAGTCAGTCAAGACGCTGCTGGGTCTGGGCCCGGGAACTGCATCCGTCACCTTGTTGTTTCACCACTTCTAATTTTGTCAGACAGGTTTCTTTCTCGATGCAAGAAATGGGCATGAATACGGAGTACTTATGAATGGATGCAGTGTGCAAAGTGGAGCCATGGCTCTCTTCATTTTTTCCCTGCCCCAGCCTCAGCTCCCTGTTTCGCTGGCAGTTGCGGGCAGCTGCTTGCTTTCCTTTCGTCACAATGCTACCTCAATCTGCAGATGGAAGAACGGACGTGGGATTTTATTAGAGTATTATCGGAGGAAACCCTATGCCGTTATCAACACAAGTGGAAAGGAGCCCAAGCACCGAGGCAAGCAAGGCTGAGCTCCTCTGGTTATTAGCGCTTTTCTTCAGCGCACTTGTTGATGGTCCAGGGAATGTCTCACCCCTCGTGAAACAAAGGAGAACCAAAGCGCATCGCATGAGAATGTGGAGAAATGCTCGAGAGAGGAGCAACCACCGCAAATGGATGCGCTAACGAGCGATGCATCAGTGCCATCCTGGCAAGCCTCGAGGGAGCCTGGTCTGAAGGTGTTTCTGCCATTCTTCAACTTCTGGAACATGCATTTCGCAATCGCTCGCTGCCTTGACTTTGGACTCTGGAGCACGCTGTTGCTATGTTTCATCTCATGGTGCCACGAGATGCAATGGCCGCCTCTCGTCACATTTGCTGTCTTGTCTTGTCCAGGACTACTGTCTCCCTTTCATTTACTCCACGTGGACAGTGGGACTCGCACCATCATATCATGGCCCATCAACGTGGTGGGCTGGCGGCGGCAATCTCGGCTGTCAAACCCCACACCAGCTAACTGCCAACTGCCAGACTACCCCTCCGTGTGCTCTTGCATGTGCCCCTCCATGGGCCGGTTCAGATGCGGTCATCCAGTTTAACTTTCGGATTCTTTGGGTTGCCAAGTTCATGACATCTTCAACCACCACAGCGCCCGGTCTCTTGGCCGCCGAATTTAGACTATCCTATACCGTATTCCTGGGTCCCTCGTTTCGAGCTCACAACCTCCCTTTTCCAACGACGAAAACACCGACGTTCTCGAGCAGCGAAGAGCGAATTTCGCGGACGGCCCCGACCCCGCCGCCCAACCCAACAACCTTCCAGGCCACATTGAACACATCCCACGGGATAAAACAATACGAGAATGGAGGATAAAAAGAAAGAAGAAGACCAAGAAAGACACTTTCTGTTCGAGAAGCTGGAGATCAACAACGTACCCGCGACCTACGACGTGTACTGGGCATTCTTCCGCAGTGTAACCAACAGCCAAATTCTACAGGAACATCTCCTGGCGCGAAACCCGTCCTTTGAGTATGCCTTTGTCGATGCGGCCACCGTCATGTCCCGCGTCCACCTCATGTCCGCCATCTTTACCGCCATGACAAACATGCTCTGCAACAGGATGAAGACACCGAATGTCCATGCCGAGATTTTGCTCTCGTTGAACCCCAACAAGAACGTAAGAGCCCGCCCTCCTCTCCCATCGTCCCCTCTTCTCCTTTCGGTCCCCTTCCTCTACCGTACCGTTTGGTCTCTCCCTGTGTGGCAACTAACAAGTTATCAAACACACAGATCGCCGAGGCCTATCGTCGCTGGGGGATCACGCCGGGCGTCACAACCGACATCATCGTCATCAAGGTCCAAAGTCCCAGGGGCTTCCTCCAACTCATACACGCGGACGATCTGGGCAGGGGGATATGGGACCACTTGAAAGAAAACATCCAAGGCACGCCGGTGGAGTTGACCGACGCCGAAATCGGGCAGTCGGTCGACTGGGCCAAGGTGCGCAAGTACTACAAGCTGAACAACGACCCGCGGCTTGACAGGATCACAGACCCAGCCGCGCGGCTGAGGGAGATCGAGCGGTTGATCCTGTCGGCCGTGGCGCTCCGCGGCTTGTAGGACGCGCCTCAGCGTCTACAACTATAAAAGCTGGCTGCCAAACGAGCTCTACGACGACCCATATCCACGCAGCACCAAGCGGCCGGCCAGTGCGCCTAGGTATATGGGCTTCGCACGACGGGGGATGGTCCAGGACAAGGAAACGTGAGGGCGTCACATGAAAAACATTCAGGGACGTGGGGAAAAGGAAAAGAGGGGGGGGAGGGTTCGACATGAAACGGTAAATTTACATCCATTGCATCGAATAGCGGGCATGGCGTTGTGAAGTTCTCCTATTTTGTTTTACTTTTCTTTTTAATAAAAGAAAAGACATCGGTTAAGCATTTTGCGTCTTTAATACCACGAGATATATAGATGCTAGGAGCGTTGCCTTTATATAAACCGATATACAGTTGTTTAAACTAATTTTTTTTAACATGGTCCACACTGCCTTTGTGTTGTACATGTATAAAGGGTCGAGGCACAGTTGGCGACAAACAACGTTGCGAGGGAGGGCATGTTAAAACCCAGTAGTATGTGTTCAGCCAGTCCAAGAGGGCTTATTTACCAAAGATGCCAAAGCTGGGGTACTGTTATGCGTGCAGTTGAGTGTCTGGGGATGCGGGTGGGTGCGTCGGTTACCTATCTTTCTCACGTCAACGACTGTTGAAACAACAATAGCCAAATTTGACCCCCAAATCGCTTCAACTATGTGAAATAGAAATATAGTGGTTTTTGGACTCGGCCCCCCTCCGTTTTCACACAACAGGGCCAGTTAGTGCAAACGAAGTTGAGAGAGTAGGCATGTATATAAAGCCAATAATTCGCTTTCGGCGTGTGATATTCTACTCGTATGTATGTACAAGCATGGCTTCTGCCTCATCGCTCCGCTCCGCCCCGAGATGCCTGGCTCCCCAGTCGTTAGAAGAATCCCCTTGGTGTTGTCATAATGTCATAACCCTTCCCCCCTTTACCATGATACCCTTCCCATAAAATAAAGTGCATATCTCAATTTCGCCCTCATAGCATTCCCCCGTTAAGCAAACCCAAACAGCCCCTTGACCCTGCGCATCAGCTCAGCGCGCATGGCATCGCGGCCACTGCGCGTACGCTGCACCGCGTCGCGGTTCTCCTGCGCCCGACGGAGAAGGTACTTCATGCACTCGCCCGTGGTGCCCCAGACGAGGTACTTGTAGGCGGCCGGCTTTACAGGAAGAGGAGCGGCGGCGGCAGGGCTGGAAACAGTGCTAGCCACCAGCTCACAGCTCACTTCGTCCGCCATACCCTGGAGCTGGGCAAACGCCATGTCGGTGCTGCCGCGGTTGTAGGCGCCGCTGTCTATGATGGCACGGGCCTTGAGAACCGTGTCACGATTGTGCGAGGCCAGCACCATATTCACGTTGGGGAAGGGCGTGGTCTTGTCTGGGGCTTGAAGAGGTGTGGTCCACTGCTGCCGCAGAAGAGCTTCGGCAATGCCATCGTAGGCGGCGTCCGTGTCTGCCTTGGTATCGTGGATTAGATGCCGTGGGTCCGAGCCCAGGTAGGCGCCGCGGACGAGTTTGACGCCAAGAGTGAAGCCTTCGTTGGCCGCAATGGCCATGTGGCTGCTCAAGGTGGTGGGGGTCGCCTTTAGATATGCCTGGTAGGTGCCGTAGACTACAGCATGGTCGGATGTGTTGTACTTGCGCATGTATTCGAGGGTCCAGTCGTCGATGCCCGCCTGAACAGCCTGTTGTTCGGCGTCAAAGAGCAGGCGCACGCCTCGTGACGCCGCGAGCTGGCAAATGTTGTCAATGGCGGCGGCGAGTGCCTCGGATGGTGATAGGCGATAGGAGAGGGCATAGAGGGCTTGCCGACCGGCACCCGTAAACTTGAGTGCCACAAAGTCGCCAGGCGAGGCCAGCAGCACCGTCTCGACAGTGCCCGACGCCCAGGGGTTCACCTCTGTGCGAACACACTCTTCGGCGGCAGCGCCCTCGCCCGAGGATGCGAGATCCCGGGTTTGAGCATCTGTGAGCACGACTTCCTTGGCATAGCCTAGGATAACACCACTAAAGCCGATTTTCTTCAAAGACTCGATCGTCTGGCGGACCTCGGCGGGTTTCTCGCCGGCGCAGAACTGGGCATAGAAGGTCTTCTTGAGGAAGTAGCGCAGAAGCGGGTTCTTGTCGGGATTGAGGGCCGGGCTGTTGGTATGGGCCAGAATCGACATGACTGCCAGCGACGGCGGGAGGAGGAAAGGTGAGGACGAAATGGTCGTCGTCAAAAGGGAGCGTATGACGTTGGTCAGCGGCAGGACTGCCAAAGGTGCAGGCTTTACCATGTCTGCAGGCTGGGGATCGGGAGGCCGTGATGGCAGGATATGCGAGGATGTGCCATCAAGAGTGAGGTTGCCGGAGGGCGAGGGCGAGGGCTTGGAGGGGGAGGAGTGGAGAGATCGTGCCGCCGCGACTTCCATGTTTGCTACTTTGGGATGAGAGTGAGGGCGATGTGAAGAAATCGACGTGTGGTGAAGTCGAATAAGAGGCAGAGCAAACCGAAACGCCGCGGCCGCGGTTGGGATGCCACATGCTAGCGGCCTGCCGGCAAGTGATCTGGGTGTTGGGGCCATCTCAGATGCTGTCGCCAACCCTGTTTGCTGCGCTGGACGGCAAGGGTGGACAAAGAAAACACAAGTGCAAGAGAAGATGGGAGCAATTGGAGCCTCTGTGGTTTCAATTGGGGGTTCTGCCAATGGGTACCTTAAATATCTTGGACAGATAGTCCTCTCCTCCCTACCTCTACCAACCTAGGTAGGTAATGTACTTATACGAGGCTTTCGTGGCTACCCTTTATCTCTCCTCCTCCCGGTATCGGTTGCCGCGACTGGAACCGAAGGCGCGGGGGCAGGCATGGTAGCTCTGGCCAACGACGGTTCGACCCAGCAGTCGCTTTGTCAAGGTTTGGTTGATGCATGGAGGCGATGATGTTATTGCTGCTCCCTTATCAGTGGTCACGTGGAACCTTGGGGACCGCCAGCCAAGCACCAAGCTGTCAATTGGTGGTGGTGTGGAGGGCCGCGAGTAGCCGTGGATTGTGGGGAACCCAAGCGTCGACCACCCCGCGACATGATGCAAGAGGCTCACTACCGCAGCTCCAGCACCACTCAACGTGGCCGTGGCCCGGCAATTGTGCGCGATTCGAGGCGCCGAGTCGGCATGGCGAAAACCACCCAGCCAATCCACCGTGCAGCTGCTGAAGCGTCGCTAGTGTAGTGTAGCGTCGTGTCGAGTCCTATCTTGCGCACTGAGTAGAGCCGACGGCGGCTTAACAGCTCCAATCTCCTCGCGGCCCGCGTCACGAGAACGGTGCCTGGGAATTAGCTCCAGGGCAGCACGGCTGAGGTCGGCCTGGAATCTGTCATTGCAATGGCGATGATCCAAACAATCGGTGGTGGCTCCCCCTCGTTTCTCCGGGATTAATTTGAAGGGCAAACATGTATTGCCCCGAAACCGGCCAAGGTGGAATGGCCGACCAGCTTTAGCAGGCACCAATGCTTGTGGCAAACCCCATCAATTTACAAGTTAGATGCCACGCCGAAAGACAGAATGGATCAGGGAATTGATAGCTAGATCGCAGTTTCAGTTGCGCTCTCGCCTTCTTCCCCTGACCCACTGCCGAATCGCCGCTTGAGGTATTCAACATATCCAATCGGCCGGCCCCTTACAATTCCAACAAGATCTTGTACTCCGCCGTACACCAATCCGACGACCAGGGCCGTCTTTGTGGTTCGAGCCGCCATGGGCAACGAGAAGCGATCTACACACAGAACGCTCTGATCAGCACAGTTCAACTCTGAAGAGAACTGGGGATTGCATACTCCAAAGACTGAACCCTCCGGCCACCGTGACGCAAGATGTGACCGTGTTAAACATGTCGCTCGTGCCCCGGTAGGCGTCGAACATGGACTCGATGGACATCATGGCCGTGGTCCAGAAGCCAACCTTGGCACCCATGCGGATGCCCTCTCGTAGACCGCCAAAGGCCAGATGGTAGTTCTTGCTCTTGTGGTAGAGATACCAGCCCGTCGTCGTCGTCGGCAGCTTGTGGGTATGTTCGGCGCGGAAGCGCAGGCCGGCCATCTTGCTGCCCTGGGCTGCTCCCAAGCTCATCCCGACGAAGAAGGACAGACATGAGGTAAGGGGGATGCGAACGTAAGGCGGGATGGAGAGACGAGAAGTCCGGTAGATTTCGTCGATCTCGTCCTGTGACGGGTAGCGGCCCTCGGCCTGGAGCCGCTCCCTCGTCGCGAGTCTTCTCTCGGCCGACATGGCTCGATCTGTGGTGGGAGTGGATTGGAACAGGTCGAGAATGGTCAGAAGTTGGAAAGAGTCGGTGCCGAAATGTTTGGGCTGTCAAGTCGATGTTGAATTAAACAGGCAGCAGTGACAGCATCGGGCCTTCCCCAGTCCAAAAAATGGAATCGCGTCGGGACCTGCAGTGGGTGGCCCGAGCTCCCTTAGCACTTTACCTTCTACGCCAGCGGCGACGCGGTCGTCGCGTCCCGTCCCTCCCCCACGCACACAATCCACCCCTCCACACCAAAGAAAGTTGGGCCAACTTCACCGCTGCCCCCCCCCCCCCCATGCAACCTCAAGGCACGACTGTCGAACCGTTTCTTTAACTGTTAAAAATGGTGAGATTCTAATTGTCTGACTCGTCGCGTTTTACAAGCGCAAGCTCCAACATGCACACCTGGCTGACCTTGGCCAACCAGCCGCCCCGCGCCAACAACCCGGTCGACGACCCCGAGATCACCGTCAAGCTCAAGCATGGCATCCACACCGTCTTCATAATTGCCAACCTCGACTGGTCCTTTTCGCGCCTCACCAGCGAGCTCCTCTCCATCCTCCAGGAGCGCTACCCCGAGGGGCTGACCACCTGTGTCGCCCCGCCCAAGACGACCCCCATCCCTGGCCCCGATGATGATGACGCCGCCGACGTCAAGGTCGCCTATGCCCTTCCTCAAAACCCAGCCGACCTTACAGAGGGGTGGAAGGCGCTCAGTGTGCGCGATACGGACACGCTCGCTTCCAAGAGGCTGAAGGACATGGGCATCCTGGCCTTTGCGCTAGTCGATCCCGATGACGAGGTTGATAACTTGGGCTTTGTGGTAGAACTTCCGGTTTTGGAGGACGATGAGGAAATATGAACAACCTGTTATTTGCTGCTTCTATCAAGGGTGTCTTTGCATGGCGTTTTACGGCTGGAAATACAAAAATACCCAATCTCTAGATGAGGCGAGCGAGGCCTGTGGTCAACTAAATTACAGGCATGCACAGGCTCGATCCACCCCCTAATTAGAGTCACTGCGCCGGAGATCATGTGGTGTTTTGAAGGCGTGGTTATTGGGCTATAGAAGACATAGGGGCACAGTCGCGGAACCCCGGGGAAACACGTCGAGACTTGATATTGAGGTCAGGGGCCCGGTTGGCATCCGCTTGGGAGAACCATAGTTACGACTTACGAAGACCAGGAATTGACATGACTAGGATAGAGGGGCATGGGTTTAGCTTTTATGGACGACGTTCACCTGAGTTCAGTCATCATAAACGCCCATACATGTATGCCTCAGCAAATCCAGACAAGATCTGAGCACAGGGCGTACACTATGCTATCTGTGCCAAAATACAAATCAAATTCAACTTGCTGGGTAGGGGCCAATAGCATCGTGAAATGAACGAACAGTTGGCTAGGTTGGCCAGGCTCAGCAAGGAGATGACTTGAAACAGCCATTGCATGACCCCAGAATCGACAAAGAGAATTTCCATTTCCTCCTTTAGAGCTGAGCAGTTGCCGCTTTAAGCTGAGCTAGGCTGAGCGAGAGGCCATTTTTTGGGCCACCCCAGCTATACTTGCCGCGGTCTGAAAAGGGCAGTGGAGTTGTGAGGATGCTCTTCTGAGCCCAATTTCGGGGCACTAGGGCCCCGCCACCTGGCCACCCCATTTCTTTTCCCTCCCACTGGAGCAAACAATCACTTGACTTAGCCATTAATAGATATTAAGTATGACGATGGCAAGGCGTAGCTAGCCGCGTAGGCTAACCTAGCTTTAACGGTATAATTTGGAAGTCTGCAATAGAAAAGGGTCAGAGGAAGGATGGCGTAGTCATGGAAGCCTATTATAACCATGTACTAATTATCGCTCTTCCACCGTTACAAACTCGTAAATACGAGAATGAGTCCTTCTTTTGAGAATAAAGTAGGGGCTAAGGTAGCTACCTTTCCAGGGGCATAAGAATCGGCTATGGATTTAATGACGCGTATAAAGGCTACCAAGGCAGATACTTGAATGGTATACGCAAAAAGAAGTCTCGAAGTTGTAAGGAAAAGACCACCCCGGTTCTGACATCATGCCTTCCTCGTCGCGGTCCTCGTCCCGGACGAAGCGATCCAGCGAGAACGCGAGCAGCCGAGGCACGAGCAGCCGGAGGAGCACAAGGAGCAGCCACTCGTGCTCGTCCAAGAGCACCACCCCGACGTCCCCCAACCCCTCCCCAAGGCCGTCTGAGCACAAGTCGTCCAAGTCCAGCGCGCCCAGGTTCCAACAACCGGCCTATGAGAACTATCAGGATGACCTATCGCCGGGTACAGCCTACTACGAGCGCTCCTCCTGCGAGACATATGCGTCCACTACGCCTTCGGAAGCTGAAGCCGACTTGGCCGAGTCCATGGAGCCGACCCTCCACGCCACACGAGTTATCCAAGCTCTTCCCAAGCACGCACCGTCTCTCCATCCGCCACGACGACTTCACCTCGGATGGAAACATGAACTTGAGGGTGGACACGCCAATCCCAGGACGCAAGCGCCACATGATGCAGCTCTTCCACCTGCGCATGTACGACCTGGCCAAGCGCGAGTTCTCGCTGAGGCGGTACTGCCGGGACTCGGGTCGCGAGATCTGCAACTCCAAGAGGAAGTACGAGGAGCCACCCTCGGATGGAAGGCCTAAGCTGCAACACTCCATGACCAGCGCCATCAAGACGCTCAGCGGCAAGCCTGCCTTCAAGCGCGCCAACTCGGGCGGCCCCATCCTCACCGGTTCGCCCAAGCGGCCCAGCACATCGTACTCGTCCTGTGACGGCGGCGACGACGAGTTTGCCAAGGCCTTCGGCCGGAGCCTCTCGATGAGCGACAAGAAGGCAAAGGCGGCTCCCACGAACACCATCAAACTGGAGTTCAGCAACTACGCAAGGGTTGATGTTAGCCGTCGCGGCGGCTCACACTCCAAGCGTTACGAGTTCGAGCGGCGGGGCCACAAAGTACTCGTGGAAGAGGATGATGGACAAGTACACCGATGCGGTGAGCTTCCACCTGCTGCGGAACGGGAAGGAAAAGACCATCGCACACATCGTGCCCGAATCGCAAACACCAGACCAAGCCATCGCTGAGGAGGAGGCGGGCGGTTGGATCCCGCCCTGCCACATGTGGATCAGCGACAAGAGCTCGGTCAAGGCTGCCACGGACGTCGCCGAGTTAGCACATATTCCCCGGTCCTCAGACTGAATCATCCCTCCCACCCTTCCCTTGGTTGGGAGTAATGGGCACTACTTTATAGGGCTGCGAGGTGCGTCAGATAAATAATGGTTAACAAACAGCCCCATTGCTAGAAGCCTTATATCCCGAGCATCTCAAGCTTGCCGATTTTCCTCTGCTTGGCGTATATTGTCGCAAGATTTCCAAGGCTCTCCATTGTTCTGGTATCCTCCTCTCCATAAATCCTCTTAGACGTCTCGTATACCTCCTCCAGGAGCTGCTCAGCTTTCTCCCATGCATTGGCGGCTTCATACCCAATCGCGAGGTTTGTCATGCTCAGCAGAGTATCGGGATGCTCATTTCCCAGCGTTTTCCTGCTCTTGTCCAATACGTCCTCCTCAAGAGAGATGGCCTCGTTTGGGCGACCCAGGTCTCTGTACACCAAAGCCAAGTTCGCAACACTCGTTAAAGTATCCGGATGTTCCGCTCCCAACACTTGCGTTCTCGCTTCAATGGTTTTCAAGCCTAGCTCTTCTGCCTCCAGGAGTTTGTTTTGATGCCAATATGTCAGAGCGATGTTTGACATATTCTTCAGTGTTGCGGGATGCATGTCCCCTAGAACAGCTCGACTCCTCTGCAGCACTTGGCTCTGGATATCCTCGGCTGAGTTGAACTGTCCGCTGTCTTGGTAGACCAAGCCAAGATTCGACATGGCAATGAAGGTATCCGGATGGTGTGATCCACGAACTCTATTTCGCATCTCTACTACCTCCTTGCCAAGGATCTCTGCTTCCTCGAGTCTCCCTTGCCTCATGAAGATGATGGCCAAGTTGGCCATACTGGATAATGTGTCTGAATGGTCGGCACCCAGATGCTTGCTCCGTGTGCTTTGTAGCTCGTGCTCCAGCTTCTCGGCCTCCTCGAACTGTCCAAGTTGGAATAGACTGACGGCCAGATTCTGTTTTGCGTCAAGAGTCGTGACATGCTCTAACCCCAGAGTTCTCGAAAGGATCGAAACCACCCCTCGCTGGAGAGTGAGTGCGTTGTGAAAGTTCCCCTTTTCGAGCCAGATCACGGCTAGATTTGACATGCAAGCCACGGTATTGGGGTGGTCTTCGCCAAGAGCCATTTCGTTCAGCCTCAAAACAGATACCTGGATGGCTTCTGCTTCGTCGAATTTGCCTTGCCGCCGAAGGAACGCCAACAGCTGGGAGACAATTTTGAACCGGCAAACTGTGTCGTTTAAGCTCTTTGTCATGTCGTCAAGCTCGCGCCTCAGGGTATGCTCCAACTGACGGAACAGCTGGATATCTCCCTCCACGTCGACAGTGCTGAGGTTTCCCATATGCCCCTGGTTGTAAATTTGCTGGACCAGCTCGGGGAGATGGGTGCTTGGGCTTGTGCGACTCTTGAGTGACTGGATCGCTGCGCGGACGAGAGCGATATCAGATTCGCTGGAACAGAGCCCCAACATTTTTTGCTCATCCCTTGGCTTGCCGAATCCCATGTAGTAGCATAAACATAGCTGGATTCGGTCGTTTGATAGCTTCGAATTTTCATTCTCTCGAAGAACTCGCCGCTCCAGGCATTCGAAGATGCTAGATCTAACCCGAGGGTCCAGATCATACAGTTGGTCAAGATTGTTGGCAAGCTTGCGAGTCCGCTTTGTTAAAATACCAATGGCTGAAATGAAGATGAAGGCTCTGCTTGACGTACCTCGAACCTGTTCGTACCATGCAGTTGGGTAATGGCATTGACATAGTCCGACTTGATGGCCACTTGCCCAAGGGCTTTGCGGTATCTGCTTTTAGTAAGCACCTAAATTGATGCTAATATGAAAGAATTGAAGAGAAGGACATACGATTGCAGAATTTCAAATGTGCACAGCGACTCCATCCGCTGATCCGGGTCAAATATTAACGCTGATCGGAAAAACTCTAGAAGAGTTTCCGCATGGCCAGAAGCGTCGAGTTCCTCTGTTAACAGCTGGGGCACGGCATCGATTAACAAGTCCGTCTGTTTTAAGCGTTCAAGAGCCCGGACTGAGTGCGGCACTTGTTGGCCGCCGCCCTTTGAAGTTGGCCGCAGGTTCTCCTCGGCTAAATAAGCGCCTGCCTTGCTGGACAAGTCCTTCTCGAAAAGAATCCAAAAGCATAACAAGGCATAGGAAAAGATGTCTGCTCGCTTTGCCTCGGCCAATGAAAAGTTTCGACTCAAGCGATCTCCCTCCGGGGCGTGCCACGGTCGTGATCTCGGCAGACGAATCCTGTCGGTGTCGTCGCGGAACCAGGACGAATAGCCGAAGTCGGTAACCTTGGTGACATATCTGCCATCGAGTTTAAATACGAGGACATTTTGAGGCTTAATATCCCCATGTATAATATCTTTTCAGCACTGTTAACGGGCGTCTGCTATAACTGAAGAGGGTAGGGGGAATAACCTTCACTTACCTTGATCGTGCATCTCCGCAACGGCACTACCGATCTGGAGACACAGGTTCAGCCGCTCCATGGCAGCCAACTCGCGCCAAACAGGAAGGGTAGAAAAGTTATAGAGGTCGCTATACTGTGATTTTTCGAAGAGGAGAGCTGGCCAGACCCCACCCGTTGATGGATTATCCCAACAGATGCCCAGGAGATCAACGATATGAGGATGTGCACGCAAGTTGGGGCGGCTCAGAGCAACGAGCTCGTTGGCAAAAATACGAAGAATTGACTCAACCTCTCGCTGTGCCTTATCCTCGTCTTTGACTAGTTTGAATGCTAGACTGGTCTGCACATCGACCAGCGCCTGTCTAACATCGCCGCTTCCCCCAAGGCCCAGTCGCTCGCGGGCTGCTTGCCATGTCATGGGGAGAAGTGGTACACCGAGGTCGTATGCGATGGCGAGAAAGCTGTTCAGGTCTATGGCCTCTTGATGGCCGAGGCTTGAGTCAACGCTGATGTGGTAGAGCAGATACGGCGTTGACGAGGGAGAAACATCGTCCTCGATTTCGTTCCCTGAATCCATGCCGACTGGTTTGCCTCCCAGGAAATACCTGATTTAAATTTGACGCGAAGTTTCAAATCATTGAATGGTGAAATGACCAGAACGGTAGGACAATTAGTTGTTGTCAGATTGTATGTGCTTGTAGCATCAATTGTCTGTCTGCTTGTCGTCTTGTCTGTTGTTAGGTTGGTGCAAGCTAGCGCTGCAAATTCTGCATGCTCAGTGGCTCGGACCGGGATAATGCTAATCCGACAGTTGTCGATGCTATTGAGCACCGACATGGCGGTGAGGCTATTTTCCGGGCACTCCAGGAAGAGACGGACGCACGTTACACCGAAATATTGTTCTCGGGGTGGCAAAGTACTTTGTACCTGGTCAGTACTTTTGCCAGCTTTTGCGGTGAAGGTACATAAGTGCACTCCGTCGAGGAGACCTGTCAGCATCCGCTGGTAATGCAGTGGAACTAATAACTGCCTGAAAACCCATGCAAGATCGAATTGCGTTCTCCTACTCACAATTGAACGCAATATATCATATACCCAGCTTATCTGCTGCTACGACAATGTAACGAACAGGGTCCTAGTTAAGGGAAGAAATGCTCGTGGGGATTATGTAAGCAGAGGAATAGGGGGTTCCCTGAGCAGGGTGTAGGCGGTTGGATGCCAGTCGATACTTTAAATTGACTACTGAGGAACTTCCTCCTCTGGCCCCAGGCCAGGTCGGAGCTCCTCACTATATAGTTTCTATGGATGAGAGTGTGGTGAGAAGGCTTCTCAGTTTCTCAATAAGAGAATGAGACGCGGTCTCATTCTTGTCTCATTGCGCACGTGACAGCCCTGGCCCGTGCGTCAATGGTGGGGTGATCTCGGTGACGGCCGTAGGCCCAACGGTAGCAGACAACTCTTAACAGCATGTGGATGTCAAAGGTCGGTTGGGTGGCGGATCCGCCGCGGACCCCGCTATTTCCGTAATCGGCCAGCAACATTACTGCCCTAGCAGAGGGCCAACTTCGCACGCCAACCACGCTGCCTGCAAGGCTCGCTAGCGCGTAGAAATCAGGGATATAAATAGCTAGGCGTCAAACTTGACGCCACAACTGGTCTGAGCTCGCTGAGATAACTTTAGGATGGTGAGCTTGCGAATCCCAAATAAAGTGGGGCGTGGCACGGGTAGTACTACAGAGCCTGGGATGGACGCACAAGGAAATTCTAGCACCCCAAGCATCCCAAAAAAAACTCAGAACTTACATCTACCAATTGGCCACTCAATTGCTAGAACTCGTTGCCGATCTACACCAGCAACCGGGGCACTAATTTTCATCTGCCTACACTAATTAAGTTCTTGTTAGTACTTAGGACCTGGAAAGCTTCGGGAGGACTTGCCGGACAGGCATTTAGCATCCTCAACACGTCTCTTACTCAGGCGGTTCAAGCGGTTGGCTAATTAAGGGACTGAACCACAGGCGGAAACTCCTATACAACACCGTCGTTCCAAATAACGTCGTCTCTTCTGTTGCTAGTTCGACATGGCAGAGATTACCAAACTGAAAGCTCTGTACGTCAAGATGGACAAGCTGACAAGCTTGCTACAAACCACGTTTGAAATGGGCAGCTTCAATATCGCCGTAGGTTGTCTAGCTCAGACCCCCATGAGCGCTTTAACCTTAACATACCGGTCCAGATTGGCGAAGACACTATCGAGGTCTCAGCCCCCCGACTGCTCACTGAGGTCTGGTCCCCCAACAATGTCATCAATGAACTCCTTGTACTAATGAGTCTATCTTGGCCCAGTCGGAAATCAGCAGTGTGCTGTGGCGACAGTAGAAAAAGTCGTGTCTAGGTGACAAATTATTGGGGAGGAAACGATGCTGTGAGACTGTGTCGAGTCTCCTACGGACAAGCGCACGTACTAAGCTTATTAGGCGGTTTCCATCCTGTATGGTCGCAGGACAATAACATACAGTTCGTTGTTGTGTCTTGGGCCAGAAGACAAAAAAAGAAAGCTACCTACCTATTTTATGTGCCCTTCGCATCTTAAAGGGAATAGAAAACTCCCTGGCGTACATATCCAGTGCGATTGAACGATGTCGACGTGAAAGGTTTGACGATGGTGCGCCGCATGTGGTCCGCCATTTCCACCAGCCAGCCAGTGGCGCCTCGACGCCTGCTGGGAAAATCGCGCACCCACGCTAGCTGCGGGGTTTCAACTTTGAAATTTGCTCGCAACGCACAACCCGGCAGAATGGACATCAGAGCTGGCTAATCCAGACCTCTCCAGACCATTCCGCACTGACCGCGATCGGCGCCGCAGCCACCGCATCTTCGATGATGGCATCCCGACCGGGCCTGGCGAGAGCCACACTTGACTCCGTCTGGATTCAAATACAGAATAACCGCGTCAGCACCACAGATGACCGTATTAGCTTCGTTCCGCCCGCGAGCCTTTCCACTATCTTTACGCCGAGCGCGATCGCCGCTTGTGTCGCCGAACTATCGTGCGCCGCAGAAGACCGTCTCGGCCTCGCTAACGCCATCCGTCGGGGAGGCATCCCAACCTTTGCCGTGCTCGTATGGATTTCGAAGCCTGACCTGGTCGTCCTGTTCCGGAGGAAGCAATGTCTTGATAGGCTGCCTCTCGACGACAAGACGGCAGAGGATGCTGCGGGCGAATACGCGCCAACGTTCCTGGAGAGGCAATGGGAGTTCCTGCCGTACCACTTCCAACCAGGCCAAGACGTTGAGATTAAGCCCAAAGTTATACTACCTTTTATTCGAGATCTGGGCCCCCTAACACCGGGGTCCTTTGGGAATATTCAGTTATTAGAGATCCACCCGTCGTTGCAGGACTTTGTTCAGCGAGCTGTGGGTCTCCCTCTGTCATCCATCGCCTTGCTTTCCCTTCCGCTTGGTCTCTCGTCTACCCACCCGAGGTACAACGGTAAAGGCCTACGGCTGATCTTCATGTATAGGGTGAGCAGGTTATCGTCGTCCGAAAAACTCTCCGCCCAGACGCCTATATCTCCCCTGAATCCCAACTAGCCGCCTTCATCAACGAGAAGCGCTGCCTTCGCTTAATCAACCACCCACCTCATCCCAACATCGTCCCACTCCTAACCGCCTATACCCACAGCAATAACTACTATCTACTTTTCCCGCGCCTGGATATGGATCTACGGTCCTTCCTGTCGCGCCCCGAGCCGTTTGGCGAGTTCAGTCAGCGCTTTACCTTCTTCTCGGCGCTACACGGTCTTGCTGCGGCCCTCGAGCGCGCCCACGTTATTCGCGTGAGTGATGACGGCCAAGACTTCGACGGGTTTGGCTACCACCACGATTTGCGGCCCGCCAACGTGCTGGTCAGCCGTGAGACGTTTCTGCTTGCCGACTTTGGCATGGGCAACGCGCGCGAGGGCCAGGATCTATCAACCACGCGCTTCAAGGCGTGGACCAGCGACTACATCGCACCTGAAAGCATGGATGAGAACTCTAACCCACTGGATATCGGGCGGCCTGCAGATGTCTGGGCTTTCGGATGTCTTGTGTGCGAGGTTATGGTCTATGCGTATCTGGGTTTAGAGCGGCTTAGTGCGTTTCGAGCGGAGAGGAATGTGCTTAGGTCGCCGTTAAGCTTCCAAACAGACCCAATGTTTTATGACGGAGGTGGAAATCTCAAGATGGTGGTGAAGGAGTGGGTTGATCTTATCGCGACCACGGAGCGACGGCCATCTCTGGGAGAGGCTCTTCGCGATCTCGTGCGTTCGATACTTACACCGCTCGACACACGGCCCAAGATCGCCCGTGTACGACTTGGCCTCGCTCATTTGAGCCTCAAAGCTCACTTCTTTGCTGTCCTTGAATCTTTTGACAAAGTTATAGATTCAGATGGTGGCGTGCTCCGTCCGGGGTCATCCATGAAACTGTGGTTCGAGCGCGAGCGTCTGCACGCCTTTGGCAGGGTTCTCTGCCTCCTTTCTTCCGCAGCCGATGAGGCCTCCACCAACTTCGCGGGTCGTTACGGAAGCGAATGCGTCAATACCCTGCTGGAACTTTTTCGCATGTTTCCTCAGGAGCCAAAGTCGAGGGTTGAAAGCGAGACCTTGACCGTTGCTGCCACTGATGCGCCCAACGAACAGATCCAACTCGACGCCGATGCCCGCCTGCTCACCCAAAAGCTCTGGGACCTATTGCCGGAAGTCGCTTCTCGAAGGGCAGAACGGGCTTGGATCAAATTGATGCTCGATAAAACCGATAGTGTCGGCGATCTGGACCGCATTGAAAGCACACTTGCGAGTCAGCGGCCAATCTCATATCAACAAGGCGCTGCTCTGGCGATGATGAAGAAGATCCGCCTCGAGATACAGAACACTATTAGTAGCAGGGAAGAACTAACCAATGTCGAAATACCCGACGATAGGATTCCGATCCCAGATGCCAAACCCACATACCGACATGAGATGGGCATCGATAAGGACGAAAAGCCCGTTCTTATTGAAAGCATATTCTACGACGAGAGTTGGGAAAAGATCCCGCCTTGGGAGCGAACGCTAGTTATGTCGTACAAGGCGATGGGCCTTAACCCTAAGCCTCGACCGCCTGGTCTCTGCCTGCTAGAGTGCCTCGGATTCTTCGAGACGGGGCGTGATAGTGGTCGGAAGGGCTTTTCGTTTGTGTATCAGGTCCCTGGATCGACAACATCGCTAGATCCCACAGCGGCCCCAGGCACGAGCCAGTGCGGCCTCATGCCTCTCAACCGGCTACTGTTAGCCTCAGCAAAGCAGCCCAGAGAGAACCAACATACCAGCCAGCCCTCCCTAGAGGACAAATTTCAACTCGCCAGCGCCCTTGCCACCTTCCTCGCCTCGTTCCATAGCACGGGCTGGTTGCACGAGAACCTGCACTCCAACAACATCGTTTTTTTCGGCACGCCCCCAGGCCTAGACGAGAAAGGCATTTCGGCCCTGACAAGCTCCCTCCTGCGCGCCCCGTTCGTAGTGGGCCTCAACAGAAGCCGGCCCGGCGGCGACGCTTGGCACACGCAGGGTTTGACCGAGCACGACCGCGCCTTCAGCGACTACCGCCACCCGGCCTATGAAATCACGGGCCACTTCCGCGTAACTTATGACTACTACACCCTCGGCACCGTGCTACTTGAGATTGGGCTCTGGTCGCGGCTGACTTCTATTGCGGGACGCGACGAAAACCGCAGGCTCACACCAAAGCAACTACAGAAACAGCTCCTGGCGCGCTACGTCCCACGTCTGGGGCATCGGATGGGCAAGACGTATCGGGATGTGGTGGAGGTGCTACTTTCCGATCGGCTTGATCCTGAGCCGGATCAAGAGATGCCCAATGCAGCGCGTGAAAGCCAGGCATATTCAGCGTTCTTGGAGCTGGTTGTTGAACCGCTTGAGCGTTTGGCGAGTGGAATGGTATAGCGCTTGGAGCATGAAAACTTGCATTGAAGATGCCTGATGTTTCTAATCTGCCTAGTTAATACGTGGACAATTTTACGGAGAGACTGGCTGATGGGCTATTGACTGCTCCAGGCAGGTCATGACCTCCCTCGCCACTGTCACCATCGTTCAGAGTAGAAGGATCAAACTCCAGTTCGGACTTCCCTGTGTCCACTAAAAATTTGACGACCACCGCTTCAAGTCTTTGGACTACAGGATCAATCATGTACTCGCCTGCTCGTTCGATAACAAGTCGTGCCGCAGCGAGGGCTTGCTCCGCCTCAACCGGCCACGCATTGCGGTCGCACACCGTGGCCAAGACAGTGAAATGGTGAACCACGGCTACGGGGGCGTCCTGCCACGGCCGTTGCAGTGTCGCTAGAGCAAGAAGCAGGTACTGGCGCATCGCAGAGCGCTGCCCCAACTCCGCATAGCAGACAGTTGTGAGAACCATGTCCCTCAGGTGAGACGACGTAACTTCAGTGCCACTTTCGCCGTCCTCCCGTCGGATGGGGTCGAGGAGTCGGTTCCAGAATCCCACCGCTTCCTCGTATGCACGTGAAAGTGTCAGACAGCGTCCAATTTCCGAGAGCAGCGTGATTCTGGTTTTGCTGCGAGTGTCGGCGAAGCCGTCTCGGATCTCGAGACTCCGTTTCCAAAGACTGGCCGCCTCCGCCCATTGCCAGCGGCACATCAGGGTAAGAGCCAAACCATCTAAAGTTGCGAGGGTTAGGTAATGTTTATCTCCCAAAGTCTTGCGACGAAAATCTAGGACTTGTCTCTGTAGGCACTCGGCTTCCGTCCATCTTTTCTGTTTGCGATATGTGGTGGCGAGGTTGTCTCTAACCGCTGCAACGTCTTCGTTTTCTGCACCCAGAAGCTTCTCCGCCTCTTTGCAGAGGTGCTCCATGATTGTTCTGGCTTCCTCAGACATGTTGTGGTCGTTCAATATCGAAGCGTACCTGCAGACAGCGCTGATGGCTGGTAAAGCGTTTTCAATGTTGTCGGCAATGAGACTCTGAATCCTCGCGTAGCATCTCTTTGCATCGCCGGGTCTGTCAAGTCTGTAGTACTGTAATGCAATGATGGCGAGTTGCGCGATCAAGACTCCATCATCAGCCTTGTAGCATTTCTCAATGGTACCCAAAAGTCTCTCATGCAACCAAACCGCCGTTTCCAACCGCCCTTCGGCGTCAAGGGCATCCACCACGACTCTGTATGCCGATATACTGGTTGGATGATATGACCCCAGAGATAACACGGCGTCTTTCTCCGTCGTGAGGGAGAGCTCCAGCGCTTGGCTACTATCCCCCTTCTCAAGGAGAAGATTAGCAAGCATTGCCTGGTCATACCAATAACCTGGGCTGTCTTTATCTTCTCCCCACTGCCTTATAACGTCCCTCAGTATAGCCTCGGCTTCCTCAAATCGAGACATCCGCCTGTATATAAAGCTTAGTTGTGACTTCAGCGACAGACAATCACGGAGCCCAATATCCGAGCCTGCGTTATTAATATTCTCAACCGTAGTCGCCAGTGCTTCTTGGAAGGAGTGAGTATAGCATAAGAGGCCAACCAGAAGCATTTTGGCGCGAATTGTGGTGTAGTGTGTGGGTCCAAACACTCTCTCCCGATTATGTGCCATCGCCCTGTGCTTCGAGGTCGCCTGTGCAAGTATACCCTGCCTTCTATAGCGATCGAGGAGACTTTCCCGGTAGCCCCTCTTGAACAGATCTACCACAAATCCGGCGACTTTTGTACCGGTGTCGACACGTATCTGATCGAGGGTGCTTTGAAGGCTGTTTAACACTCTGCCGCTCTTTTGGAGCCAGAAATCACGCTCCTTACTGTCGAGAGCAACGCCAAATCCGATCGAATGGCAGACGGCAAGCTGAAGGGCAGCATTGTTTTGGCAGACACTGCAACCTGCACCTTCAGCCATAGTGCGCAAGGCATGGGCAATGTGTTCGGAGATTCGAAAGTCAAACATTTCCAGGTAGAAGAAGGTATTCGAAGTCTTTGCTTTTGATGTCAGCTCCTTGGTAATCTCGACTAACTGAAATCGAACAACCAACCAGAAAAGTGCCATGCCATTGAGGCGAGGCCACCCGACGGAGAGGTTCCGAAACATTCGTAGAGCTGGTTCTCGCTGTGAGAAACCACCTTGGATGTGAAGATAATTCGATCTGTTTCTTGATCGAATACTGTGTGGTTTATCTCACCTCATGCCTGCCTCGTCCTCCTGATCTGAAACCGCCAAGATTGGCATTAGATCATCGAGAGTTTGAGCTCGTTGCTTGGGATCAGAGCACAGCGTTAGGTTGAATAGACGTCGAAGTCGGCTGCCATACTCGTCTTCGATGCCAATGGCATTGCTTACAAGTCCCAGCGCGCAAGATAACAGCGAATTATCGGTCCGCTTCAAGGATTGTACTTTTGCCGTAACGGCCACATCCTTGGAGAGCAAAGCCTCGTCCAGGGTCACCAAGGGCTCGCCGAGCACAACCAATTTCTCGTGCCTAAACAGGATCCAGAGGCAGAGCAGACCAAAACTGTAAATGTCCATTGCCTTGGCGTCCGCGATGGAAAAGTGTCGGGAATGCCACTCCGGAGCCTCCCACGGCTGTGTCCTCGCAACTTTTAAGTCGCTGTTTTGGGCAGCTTGGAAGCACGAGAATCCGAAGTCAGTGACTTTGACTTGTATGTTGTCTGTGCCCTTGACGTCTTCAACCAAGATGTTTGTTGGCTTGAGATCTCCATGGATAACTCCTGGTAGTAGACTGTCAGAACGTCCACTCTGCGCAGGCATATTGCCAGCCGAGGCTGATAGGCTCGCTCAGAGGAGAGCGGGACAGTACCATAATGATGCATTACTTGAATACCACTTGCAATTTCTTTGCAAATTGCAACAAGCGACTCCGCGTGGAGCGGCGGGGTGCGGGTTGATAGAAATGTGTAAAGATCCCCCAGATCGGCCTTAGTGGAGACGAGAACGGGCCAAACTTCGTCGAACACAGGCGACATCTCGAAGCCGGCTCCGACAAAAGTCACAATATTTGGATGCCGACGGATGGTCTGATGACTCAAGATGGTCATTTCGGCAATCACAGCATCGTATTGCATCTGCCTGAACTCCCCTTCGGATACGTCGTTCCTCATCGTGTGCGGTTTGAAACGTTTAAAAGCAAACGTGAACTCGGCATTGAGGGTAGACTGGTGAATGTGCGCTGTTGACCCTTCGCGGCCAACTGATTCGAGGGCCGGATCCCAGGCAAGCGGCAGGAGAGGGACTCTAAGGACTTGCGCAACCTGGAGAAAGCGGATGAGGTTCTGGTGGCAGTCTGCCTCATCTGCTGCTTCACGATCCAATAAAGAGCCCGGGACCGAAGTCTCAGAGAAATGACCAGATGAGTGGAAGAGATCCATGATATATCATCTGCGTACACTTGGTGTGTGCAGGTGCAAATTATGCGGCAGGACCTGCACCAACAGAAATAGATCTGCTGGCTGCCTTCGGTACCCGTTGTGCTGACTGCTGTCAAGAGTTGTCTGGCCGTCACCGAGATCACCCCACCATTGACGCACGGGCCAGGGCTGTCACGTGCGCAATGAGACAAGAATGAGACCGCGTCTCATTCTTGCACCTTTGACATCCACATGATGTTAGGCTGAAATTTTTAGGCAACCACTCGGTCACCAATTTGCGCAGGATGCCCGAAGCTCAGCCACATCCGCGGCCTCAACCGGCTGATCGACGCAACTATGAATGCAGTTCTGACTTCTTCTTGTCTTGCTACAAAACTTAGAGAAATGTGGTATATGCTGTGAATGCTATCAGCATGTCTGACGACCCGCACGTGTACCCGCTTGATTTGCCCCGGGGCCAGATCGACCCAGATGACTTGCACTGGTACTCCGAGGAGCTCAATCATCGGGCCCCGCAGCTATTCGCCGAGAACGAGACGATTTGTCAAGTTGACTTGCATCAGCACTCACCGTCACGGCCAAAGGTGACTCCTGGAGATCCAAAGGAGCCGGCAACTGCAAGTCAAGAATTGAGTGGCGGGCCTTGTCAGAGGCCTCGCCCTGGATCGGACGAGGAGGTGAAGCTGTCTAAACAGACTTCCCTATCCACAGCCGAGAGCTTAAGGTCGACTTTGGAGGTAAATAATAATTTTCCACTGACATCGAGGTGTCATGACCAACAACTAGAGTCTAGGCAGAGCAGCTCCCAGGGAGCACAAGGCTTTTGTAGGCACTCTGCCACCAACTTCTCCTTCTGGCGGTCCACTGACACGAGCAAAACTATAGCACTATATATAGGGCCAACTCATGGAGCCGCATGAAGATTACCGCCGATATGTTCCGAGCATTATGCACAAGTTTAAAGACGTTTCCACGAATGCTCGATTTACTCCGTGGCATGCAGTACAAATCCGCCCCCAGCGACGAGCACTTTATGAGCTGCTATAATCGCATCCACGGGCTTGCGGGAGATCCATCTGGTGGAGACACACAACCAACGCCAAAAACAGAACTTTCATTTCGTAGGTGTCGCAACGCTCGAGATTTATCCGTGAAGAGCTCCTGACTGACGACAACCAGAGGTGTGCTACAATTTACGCCATTTTGAGAGGCATGGCCGAGACCTCAAGGATCCGTGGTCATGCCGCCAGACCGTCATTTATCAGAGACACGAAGTATCCGCCGCAAAATCGTCCTGGATAGTTGTCCAGCCATCCGCGAGGTGGCAAGCTTCCCTTGATGATGTTGCGACAGGCAACGCCGCCCACCCTCTCTTCCTGCACATTCGGAGCCTATCCTCAGCGATAGCAAACAACTGGGAGTATCTGGAGTACTTGAGCAGCCTTGTTCTATCTTATGTGAGCAGACTTGCCGAAACACACCTCATTCTTCCTTCCTGGCGAAGTCGAAATTTGGTGCTGACAATAAGGTTGGCAATCTAATTATATCAGGATCAAGATGCAGCCTTTCCCAAGGCGCCTGACAAGTTTGATTTCGATTTCACTCTGCACCAGAAGGTTCAGTCAGTTCGCAAAAGGTTAATCCACGTCAAGACTATCTTACAAGGGACTCTGCGCACTGTCCTCGCTATCTCTTCACTCGCTAGAGCAATTCGGGACCTCGGCTGCGTCTCAACTGTTGAAGATGATGCCTTCAATCGAGAGATGGAGCATATCATGAGCGATCTTGAAGCATACAAGTCGACATCTGACGAGCTACTCAGTCTCTCGGCTGATATCAGATCTACGGTGAGGCTAATTACCAGACTCAGCTTAGTACGCTGAGCTATTTAGTACCTTCCTAGCTAACCACCTAGAAACTTTTCAAGATAAATTCAGTACTCAACCTCCGCAACCAAGACCTAGCGAACAATAACAGCGTGCAGATCCATCGCATTGCCGAGGACAATGCGCGGGAGACGCAGATCATGAACGACGTCGCGAAGCAGACGTACAAGGACTCTCGAGCCGTGCGCATCGCGACGGTCATTGCTCTCATATACCTACCCGCCAATCTCGTTACTGTACGTCCGCCCATGACTGCTGCGCCATGTTGACTGCGTCCGCCCAATACTGATTTGCGCTTACTTGTGCACCTGTTGGCAGGGTCTTTTTAGCACTGTCTTCGTCTCCATGAGGGCTCCGAATGGCAGTACGGATGGAGCAACCGGGAAGTCGGGATCCGACGCGGTAAGCGACATGCAACTGGTGGTTTACAACGAAATATGGGTCGCCTTCGTTGCCATCTGCGTCTTGATTCTTAGCACTGGCGGTTGGTATTGGCTTTGGGATCGTCGGTCGCAAGCTGGTACTAGGGCATCGAGATGCTGAGGTTCGTCAAATACGAGTACCTGCCTATATACTCAATCCCTTCGCAATTTTCCTGCGCCCCAAGAGTAGAGATGGATAGAAGGAGTATAGCAACAAGCCTCTAGATAATATTTCGACCTCCAGTTGCCAATAGGCCGCCCAACCTTAGGACTCGGCCGTGGTCCCTTGTTGTTGAGCACCCTCATCGACACAGCCCCTGATTCCGGTTGTGCTGCGGGAACAGCTGTTGATGACTCCACCCGAGTTTCCAGATGTCGAGAGAAGTATTAAAGCGAGCCGAGGCCTTCAATTGAGCATTCTCTCTAGCATCTGGAAGTGAAGTCTGGTACCGAGCTTCCTCGCCTCTCCCACCCTGAATACCCAGCGTCACCGGAGCCACCATGGACAACCACGTCTTCCACTCGCACGTCTCCGCTTGCGAGTCTATCCCCGAAGCCACAAGCTGTCTTGAAATATTCAACTTTACAGGTGTGCTTGCTCCCTCGCCTGGCCCCGGGGGACGTCAAGCTGGCACACTATGAAACAGGATTCGGCGTTCAATACCGTTGATGAACACGAACTTCCGGCATATAGGTTGGAGAACTTCCTTCAGGAGAAGGCATATCCGCCTCCCGTCGCCACCTATAGAATCGCATCGTTTGACTAGGTATTGCAGGACCAGTTTGCCACGTCGGCGCAGCGGTACGGTGTCAAGATGACCAGCGGCATGCGTCTAATGTAAGAAACTGGCATCCATCTCCGGCTAGGTATTCACGCGTTTGAGAAAAGCAAGGACACTTACTGACCTTCTGTTCCTCTCTAGGCTAGTCTCCAAAAGGGCGCCAAACACGCCGAGACATTTTGCGCCCGCAAGTCATCCCCCTGGCTCCGGCGCACTACGAAGCGATAGTAAGCACACTGCGGCTCCCCACACGCGCGATAGAAGGAACGAGCGTGGTAGGACCCTTCTTCTAGTTGTCATACAGCAACGACCCAACTGATCCTCGGCTCCGTGTGTTTCCTCCACCACCAAACCCCTCCAGTACAGCAAAGGCTAACCCCCCCCCCCCCGCCCCCATGCAGACATCATCTTCCGCAAGCCCGGCACACGCCGCCAAGGCAAGACAGAAGGCTTCGAGGTGACGCTGAGCCACGCTTTCGCAACCGGTATCACCACGGGCTTTGTGAAGGGCACGTCGACTTCGAACGCGGCGGCCGCCCTCGTGGAGCTGAGTGGCCACTACGCCGCTGACGTCGCACACCCTTTGCTGCTTCCGTTGCTTCTCCTCGCGCACTATCTAGGCTGGCGCCGCGACGCGCAGCTGCGCGAGACGCGTGACTGGGTCAGGCGGCAGGAGCGGGACATCTCGCGGCAAGACGACGACGGGCTCATTGCCGGCAGCGTCGGGAGCCATCGGTCGCGCGGATTTGGTGGGCGGGGCGGCAGCGGATAACATTGAGGCTGTGAAGCGTGAGCTCGTCGAGTGCCATAGAAATACAGTGTGTTGACTATCTTTGCAGATTTTCACACGGATTCAGGGGCCCCCGGCTCTTGGAAGTGGATAAACACTTTTGGCCCGTAGTGGGCCAGTTGATCCAGCTTTTAGCCGAAGCTAAGCCGGGGCTGATCTGGGCTGAGCAAAAGCGGCGAGGGGGTCACGTGGTGAGCTTGGCCGGTTTGGGAAGGGGGTTGTCGGTTTTTGGGGTCATGAAACAAACCATCCGATAGCGGCCATTTCCCTCTGGGCTCAAGTTACAACCAACAACAACCACGCACGGCACAGGCAACCGGTGCCGCCGAGCCAACAGGACTTGCTTTTCAGACAACGACAGATGGGAATGTGACACAGGGTCGATCAATTTTGCTTTTCCAACCCATTCTTGGGCCAGTTCCCAGCTCTGTTTCCTTTCCCTGTTGAGACTACTTATGACTTGTCACAATGGACGGCGATCAGACGCCGCCGCCGACTCCAGAGGGACACGCAATCAATGTTGCCTTTGGTCTGAAATTAAACTTGACTTGAATATTACATCAGGTAGGCAGTTGGCCATACAATGAACCCAGTGGTTCAGTAAATACCCTGGGTAATTAGCTCGCTGATTCCCTTTCCAGCGCTTCCAGCAGGACTCGAGTTCATCAAGGCCACGGCGTTGGGTGCCTCGAAATCTTTATGGGCCAAGACTGCAAAGATCGAGACCCGGGCTCAAGATGGCTCAACACACTTCTTTTTCTTGAAGACCGCTACGGGCAACGGCGGCGGCAAGGCCATGTTTGAAGGCGAATACGAAGGGATGCTCGCCATCCACCTGGCTGCCCCGGCAGGATTCGTGCCCAAGCCCATCGCCTGGGGTGAATTCAAGAGCGTCCCGGGGAGATACTTCTTTCTTGAGGATTTTGTGGAAATGGTGGATGATGATGATGATGGCAATGGCGAGCTACCGGATCCCGACGACTTGGCCTCCAAGCTGGCGCAGATGCACAAGAGCAGCGTGAGCCCGACGGGCAAGTTTGGGTTCCATGCCGTCACTTGCAACGGCACCACTCCGCAGAAAGTTGAATGGGAGGAATCGTGGAACATCTTCTTTGCCAAGGGTTTGCGTGGCATGCTTGACTTGGATCTCCAAGCGAATGGGCCTCAGCCAGAACTTGTGGACGCCATTAGCCCTGTCTTCGAAAAGGTCATACCTCGTCTCTTGAAGCCCCTTCAGCAAGGATCGAATCCTATCAAGCCTTCCCTCATTCATGGCGACTTGTGGTGCGTTTTCCCACTCTCTTTGTTCTAATTAACCAATCTTCATCGAATTGATATGGTGCCATCCAGGTGCGGTAACACTGCCGTCAACAACAAAACCGGCACCACCGTCATATTCGACCCTGCCGCGTTCTACGGCCACAACGAGTACGATCTTGGCAACTGGCGACCCGTCCGTAATCGCTTCGGCAAGTCCTACGTTGATGCCTACCTGCGCCATTACCCACCTGCCGAGCCCAGGGAGGAATTTGATGATCGCAACCTTTTATATTCCATGTACTATTATTTTCAGATTTTGTCAGGTCTTATTCTTGACGTTGTGATGGCATATCAGCTAATATTCAAAAATTACAGGCGGTTTGAATTCCAGCTTTGCATCCTCTTCCCGAGGCAAGACCAGTCCATCCAGGTCAAGAAAGCGTGAGTGTTTGTTTAACATTTGGGGTCATTGATACTTGTATCCATCACTAACTGCATTTATATTTTTAAAAAGGATGATTGAGAATATGAAGTATCTCTCAGCCAAGTATGGTGATGCTACAACCCCGTAGTCTATACGGACGTAATGGAGTGGGAGTTTGATTACATCCGACGCATGGGGATGAGGAGTGTTTACATGTTCATCCCCGAGTCTCATCAAAAAGCACTGTTATATGAATATTAAACTCATAATTTGGCACTCTTTCTGAGAACTTACCCCAAGAGAACCCATATATGTTTTGCACTTTTGTTTACCCGCTCAAAAGGTACAGTCACCCCCTGGGCCTTCATGAACCCTTTTCGTATGCATAATTAGTTCCTGTGGCAGCGGTGAAGACTAATGATGATCATATTTGAAAGCAAGTTGCCAGTTCAGACCAGGGGCACTTGTGAAATATTCTCACGGTCAATTCGGAATGCCACGATATCAACAAACAACAACAAACTCTTTCGAAATCGCGATTGCTAATTTAGAGGTAAAAAGAAGTCAGGAAGGAAAAACAAATCATTCAGCGCTTCCTTCTAAAACAACAGCCTGACGGTCATCTGGTCGAAATACCCACGATACCCAAAATGCTTATAAGCAAACCGACGCTTAGTCATCGTAAGCTTCCTCGTACTCCTCCTCATATTCCTCCTGTGCTTCCTCAAGCTCTTCCTGGTCGCTGCTGCTGGCCGATGACGAGGCCGCATCTTCCTGTGCCTCCTCGAGCTCCTCTTGAGCCTCTTGGAGCGACTCGCGATCACTGCTAGAGACAGATCCGGGAGGCGGCGGGGCGCTTTGATAGTAATTTTGCTGGTACACCGGCGTGGAGTGGTAGGCTGCCGGAGCGGCGTGGTGGGCGACTGGCGCACCGTACCCGTGATGGCCATGGCCACGATCCGAGTCCGAGTCGGAATCTGAATCGTCTGGACATATTGTCAGTTGATGACTTCGTGCAGCGCAGTGTTGAACAGCAAATAAGAGTCGATGGAGAAGAAACTCACGGAGTGCATGGGCAACAACGGCTCCGCCGATGGCGCCAACGGCTAGGCCGCCAGCCACACCCATCATGCCGGAACCTTTCTTCTTTTCCTTCTTCTTCTCACCCGAGTACCCGTCGCCCCCATGGCTGGGATAACCACCGCCTGGCTGGCCACCGTAGCCCCCGGGCACGCCATACTGCGGCTGGCCAGAGTTGGAGCCGTGGCCGCGCGAATCATCGCCAAAGGCACGGGAATGGTCAAAGCCCGGGGCCTCCCACTGGGAGCGGCCGGTGGCTTGCTCGACATAGTACCAGTGTTGGTACTGATCGTCCCAGGCGGGGGTCCAGCCGGACGGGATGGGCGGCTTGTCAGAAGGCGGCTGATAGGGGGGCGGGGGCCGAGGACCAGCCGGCGGCGGAGACGAGTAGTTGTCCTGGGGCGGCGAGGAATATCCCTGATACGGCTGGGTACTCTGACCGCCGCCGTATTGCTGCGGCGGGGGGTTGTAGCCGGGCCCTGGACGCGCGTGAGCCCCAAACGGTCAATGAGAAGAAGCAGTGTTTTGAAGCTGGCATGGCGATGGCGAGATGGAATGCATGCGTGCTTTTATTGTTATAAATTAGCGCTCACTCACCGTCGCGTGTTTTCACAGGTTCGTCCTTCCCAAACCCCAGTTTGCTGAAGTCATCTTGGAGGTTCTTGAAGAATGACATGGCGATCACGAGTAAGGTGTAGACCGAGCGCTTTTGGAGGATTTAATGTCTCTCTTTCTCTTTAAAAGTTGAAGAGCGACGAGGAAGGTGCTTGCTTATCAGCGAGGTAAGGTCAACATGCAGCCAAGACAAATGTCGATGCAGGCAGCCACGAACTGGCTGCCCGTTGCTGTTGGCTGCCCCTCCAACTTGTCTTGGTCTTGGCGTTTTCAGCTCCCTCTGGGTCCCGCCATCGGCTGCCTCTTTTTGCTTGCAAAGAGAACCGAAACGGAGCCCTTTGCGATTCCAAGCCTTGGCGTCCGATCTCAATTTGCCAGAGTCGTGTTTTTGATCACAATATTGTGGGGCGTTGGGCACGTTTTCCGCATCGGACGGCACTTTCCACAGTGGTAACCCCACCATAAGCAAGCACCCCACCAGCCCACTTGCGCACCAAACATTGCTCACGCCAGGAACCCCTCACTTGGGATGGGATGGAATCCGAATCGAGAGGGCGCCAACAGCGATGGCGCGGCAACGGCGCAGCCGGGCTGAAACGACTTGTCAGACCCAATGCCCACTCTTTTCAGCGTCAAGGACAAACAAAACCAACTACTACCCCCTCCATCGATCACGATTCGCATTCTCGACCCAACGAAGCCTCCCCACGATATCTTGCGCTCGCGTCTGGACTGAACATCGCGCCTTGGCCTAGCGGTTGTCTCTCGATTCTCCAGCGGTCCTCTCCCCTCTAGCGCCACAATGTCGTTCCCCGGACAAGGATACGGACCCGGCGGTGGCCACCACCAGCAGCAGCCGCAATACGGCGGCTATCAACAGCAGCCCCAATACCCGCCTCAAGGCCAAGGGGGATATGGGCAGTATCCTCCCCAGCAGCAGGGACAATACCCTCCCCAGCATCAGCAAGGCCAATACGCGCCTCAGTACCAGCAGCCACAGCAGTACCACCCTCCCCCGCAGCAGCAGTACCAACAGCAGCCATATCAACAGCCGCAATATTCGCAGCCGCAATACCAGCAGCACCGTCCTCCCGCCGGCGCCCCTCCCCAACATCTCGACCAGTACGGCTATCCCGTCGGCGGCCGTGCCCCTCCCACCCATCAACGCAGTGCCGCTGCGCCCCCGCCTCAGGGATCGCAGCAATTCGGCCACGGCGCTCCCCAGGGCTATACCTTTGCCTACTCTAACTGTACCGGCAAGCGCAAGGCTCTGCTGATTGGCATCAACTACTTTGGCCAGAAGGGCGAGTTGCGCGGCTGCATCAACGATGTCGGAAACGTGTCGACCTTCTTGGCCCAAAACCACGGCTACAAGCGCGAGGACATGGTCATCTTGACCGACGACAACCAGAACCCCGTCTTCCAGCCCACCAAGGAGAACATTCTCCGCGCCATGGACTGGCTGGTCAAGGATGCTAGGCCCAACGACGCCCTGTTTCTGCATTACTCGGGTAAGCAATGCCACCACACCCCGTAAGGACGAGATTCACAGACTAACCAAGGCAAACAATCTTCAGGACACGGCGGCCAGACCAAAGATCTCGACGGCGACGAGGAGGACGGCAGCGACGAAGTCATCTACCCCGTCGACTTCAAGACGGCCGGCCATATCGTGGACGACGAGATCCACGCCCGCGTGGTGACCCCGCTGCAGGGAGGTGTGCGCTTGACCGCCATCTTCGACAGCTGCCACTCGGGCTCCGTGCTGGATCTCCCATACCTGTACAGCACCAAGGGCGTCCTCAAGGAGCCCAACCTTCTCCAGGAGGCCGGCCAGGGTCTGTTCTCGGCCATTGGCGCCTATGCCCGTGGCGACGTGGGCGGCGCAGCGAGCAGCATCTTCTCGTTTGCCAAGTCGGCCTTGTCGGGTAACGAGGCCACCGAGAAGACCAAGCGGACGAAGACGTCGCCCGCCGACGTGGTCATGTGGAGCGGTAGCAAGGACAGTCAGACTTCGTAAGTCCCGGTGGGGGGGGGGGGGGGGGGGGGGGGGGGGGGGGGGGGGGGGGGGGGGGGGGGGGGGGGGGGGGGGGGGGGGGGGGGGGGGGGGGGGGGGGGGGGGGGGGGGGGGGGGGGGGGGGGGGGGGGGGG